>CAAKHF010020325.1:2032-18049 GCA_901007745.1 Hippocampus kuda | reverse complement strand
TTTTTTTTGTTTTTTTTGTTTTTTTTGTGGGGGGGGGGGGGGGGGGGGGGGGGGGGGGTGAAATAAATATATAAAATTAAACTAATATTAAGCTGGGGCACACAAGTGGTTGCGGTTCACGTAATAAACTGCGAATTACCGGTATAATGCAGGGGCGGGGAAAAAAACCTAAACAGATTTGTGTGCGCAGTGACTTAAGTGCTTCTCTTCGAGTGGTTTGCCAACCACAACAACAAATCCACTTCCCATTATTCCATTACACGTGATTTAATCGACATCTAATATTTGGACTTTTGTATTTAAAAAAAAAACAAAAAAAACAAAAAAACATTGATTTGGAATCTTAATTGTGGCTTCATTCATTTTTCAGACTCAACGTTTTCAAGCACAGGTGAAAATGTCTCATCTGAAGGCCTTCGGTAGTGCAATTTGTTGCTGACATTTTTCTCGCGTGCGAGAGTCGTTCTGAACAACAAACCGCGAGTTTGACATCCTCCTCGCGGCGTTTGAGGCGGTTGCTCTGCCCCGTGAGTGGCGCACGTGTCCAAACACAAGCTCTCTATTACGCCTCAGACCTTCGAGGGCGCTCCCCCGCCGAGTCAGGGTGAGGGGTCGCGACCTCCAGGTCAAAAGTGTTACACGGGGAGGCCGAGCAGTCCCATTGAGCGCGCCCGCCGCTGTTTGCTTTAAGAAGGTAAAGATTACAAACACATTAACTAATGCCGATTAGGGGGTGATCCGGGCCGGGGGTCGGAGGTCCCGGGGGGGGGGAGCGTGTTGTGTCTTATTAACAGGGCCTGACCTTTGACCCCAGCAGCCACTTTTAGAAAACAAGACCGCGACTGACCGCTTTGGGCACAGCGCTTGAAAAGCGCGGACAATCGTCGAAGCCAAAATGATAAGTTTGAAGGTTGTGCAAGCGCGCGGCTCTCCAACGGCTTTCTTTGAAACGGGCACTCGTGCTCCATCGGCACAAAATGGTTGACGAGAGGCACGATGAGTGAAAACAAAGGCCAAGTTCAAGTTTGTACTCGTTGTTCTGAAGGCTTAATGCAAATTTAGTTTCAGCGAACGCAGCCAAATTGCAGCTTCCGTGCAGTTCAAAGACAAACATTAAAAGCAGAAGGAAAGCTTTTGACTTTATATACGGCACTTGGTATGCCAAGTGCTCTATGAGTAAAATTGTGTTGGGCTAAATCCTTCATCCCGATTGCTTTGCCACAAGTTCAAAAGAAAAATGTAAATAAATAAAAGGCACATTTATTTTGAAGGTTCTGAACGTGCCACGTCTTGACAATGGCACACATGCTGTGATGGGTACAAAATGGCTGGCGAGGCCAATCACGCGCTAGCGACTGACTGTAGCGCGTGATTCAAAGAGTGGCCCGGTTCCACCTTCTCGTTAACCCTTGATGCACTTCAGCTTCATTAACGACAACCTAAATTGCGGCTGATATGCACCATCTTGAAATAATTCCTGGATTGAGAGCAAAAAAAAAAGAAATACAATGAGAAATCTACATTTTAGTGTATTTCAGAAAGCGTGAAGGTTCAGCAAGCACTTGTTTCCATGCCCTCAAACCTCCAGCACAAAAATTGCCCACCAGAGACATGCTCAATATCTACATTTTGCGCCACATGAAAATAAAAATCGTGGCCAACTTCAAGTTGGGTCGCCTTTGCCATTAACCCTTTTCATGCGCTTCTGATTCCTTCACCGCAGCCAAATATGACAACAGTGTTACATCAGACAAACCAAGAGGAAATTCTGGCTGATTAAATTTCTTCCTGGAATGTTTGGCTCCAAGTTTGAAGAGCGACAAAACCAAAGCAAAGCCTCGCTCCGAGAATTCCGCGAGCGCACGGCCCCACACGTCCTAAAATGGGCGCCCGTTCGTTGCTGTGATTAGCACAAAATGGCCGCCGTGAGGCAGGCGCAGCATCAACACATTGCGCAATGGAGCCAAAGCGAAGTCAAATAGTAGCTCGCGATAAATGTGCAACTTTTCGCTCCCGGTTGCCGTCTCTCATTAATTTCATTAAACAGGCCGTGTGTGGTCTGTGGAACCGCCGCAGCCCAAGTGGCAGCTTTCGGGCAGTCCAAATATGACAACAATAGTAAATCAGACAATTCATGGGGACAGCTTGAAGAATGAAATTCTTCCCGGATTGTTTGGCCCAGAGTCAGGAAAAGACCACAGTATGCCTTTGTCATTTCCAAAATAAAAATGAACAATGAGATGAGCAGGAAACAGAGTGTGGATGAGATCAACTTTGACATTTACAAAACCTCCGTGTGTTTTTTTTTGCCAAAGCATAATAATGAATAGACTCAGCAATGTAAGTATGTTTATAAATTAAAAACGAAATTTTTTTCCTCAATTATTTGCTAAATAATAATAATTACATTGCTCATTCTTTTATGTTCATAAATTACAAATTAAGATTTTTTTTTCTTAGGGTCAATATTAATAATGCCATAAAACATCCCACTCATCCCAAATCAATATATTTACTCTGTGTAGTCGAGATTTGTGTCTCTATGATTAAAAAGTTAATTAAAAAAAAACTTTCCATAAGGAAATATGTGGAAAAAAATTCATACACAATGAGAATGTAATTTTTCAGCTTAAAAATGTGCAGTCGTGGTAGTCGTGTGTGTGTGTGTGTGTGTGTGTGTGTGTTCTCAGATAGTTTGCTAGAACTCCAAAGACTAGTTTTTCCCCCACCTTCACATTTTTATGATTCAATATTTCTGATCCACACAGAGATATCTAAATCCTTAAAAGTACAATCCAACACAATTTGAGTTTCCCTAAAACTCACCATTTCTTTTTTTGCCTTTGACCACGATTCTTTTCACATAATCACCCGGTGTTAAAAACACAGCCGTTTTTTTTTTTCCTCGTGCTTTCATGACCCACTTTTGTCAATATGAAAAGCGCAATAACGAAGGCTATGGCATTTTGTTACAATGTTGTCTGGACAGAATCCAAAGTGCAACTCACCTCACCATTTGTTGGCCGGGGGAAGAAAAGCAAAGAGGAGAAGACGGACGAGGAGGAGCAAGAAGCAGCAGCAGCAACAGCAGAGTTCTGCTGAGGAAGAGCGCGGGAAGAGGCAGCGCGGCGCGGACCTGCTGGCGTTTGGACCTCGGGAGTGCGGGTCGACCTCTCCGAAGAGGGCCGTGCCCTCGCTCTAACTTCAACTGGCAACTCGTCAGCAACGAAACCAATCATCCTGCATTTTTTTGTGTGTCGCACATCAAAACGACACTACACGTGGTATTGAAGACTGAAGAAGACACATTTCAAGCACAGTGCAGTGAGTGTGATTATTAGCAAGGTGGATTTATTTTGGATCAGCCGATACGTAGTCATTGCATTTTCAATCGCATTGATATTTTTTCACTTTAAAATTATTGCCACATTTTTGTGGGGGGGGCAGCAGGAGACTACCAAATCCTGAGGTGCAGTCGTGTATCTTATCTTTTGCTCTTTAGAAAGCTATTAGAAACAGCTCTCGGTGTAAAGCACTAACACACTACTGCCAATTCCAACACATTACATTTTTCAAGTACTACAGTAAATCATCTAACATTTATTTTCTGATCATTTCAATTCAGTGTTAAGGATATCAAATTCAATACAATTCAACGGTATGAATAGAATGGCATAATTAGTCAAATATCACTCACCCCTCCGCCGAGGTCTAACATGCCAATTTTACAGACTGCATGTTACATTTGTAGAAGATTTTAGTTTTAGGCAGGTTTTATTCCTTAAAAAGAAATAAAAAAAATAAAAACTCAATATTTTTTGTGAGCCACTGTAAGAGTTTGTATTTTGTACATTAGCATTGAAAAAAAAAAAGTGATGTACTGCACACAAGTGAAATAAAGTTGGACGTAAACGTGTAAAAGCAAATGTAAATACAGTTGCACTTTTTGGTGTCATTTTGACTATTTTTGTTGCTGTTGTTGTGGTGCTGAGAACCCTACCTCACCAAACCGACAGCGTAGATTGATGAACTCATAAATTATGTTCTATTCACTGAGAAATGTCACAATACTTGCGGAAAGTGTGTGTGTGTGTTTAAACCCTGGATGGTGGAGGAAAGAGGCTGCGCACACGACGTCTAGGTAGAGGCTAATTCGAGTTGTAGCTAGCTAGCAGTAAGACTCAATGCTTACCAGTTCTGTCCATTAAAAAAAGGCATTCAAACCACTTTGAATAGTATAAAATTAGCCACAAGGTGCAGGTGTAATTGACCGATCTCAAGGCTATTTGGTGATGTCTGCATGGAAAATTTTAATATCCGGGAGAAATGGTGGTTCAAGTGCCTGCGTTTTGAGAGGCGGGAATTTGTGCGCAATTTTGCTAGCGGCTAGATGTTAATGTCAGGTGGGCCTTTTTAGTGGGAAAAGGCTGCGTAATCACAGGTTTGACGTGCGCTGTCATTTTGGGTCATTTCAGTGTCTGCTTCAGCGTTTTAATGATTTTTATTGAAAGGAGACAGAACAAGCTTAGGGGTTTTTTTTGCGGCGCAAACTTGGAGCAGAAAGTTTGTGTGTCAGTTGAATTTTAAAATGTAATTATATTATTGAATATAAAATAATAGAATACATGACACTTTAAGCCCTGAGAAGCAAACATCTTTAGCATGTCCGGGACTGGTTTGTCGGTGTGTTTCTTATGCAGAACTTTAGTCACGCACTGCTTCTGAAATCTTGGCAATGTGGTTGTTTTACACATTGGGTGTTACGTTTTTGTTGGGTTTTGTTTTTTTTTTAATTCAAGACCATTGCTGACTTAGTTTGCAACAGACACTGGTTAGCACAAAAACTTTCCACAAAACATTGTTGAGGGATCGATTATTGCAGCAGGAGTGTATTTTAGGTAGACGTGTATTATTTTGTTTCGTAAAAAATGATAATGGATCCAGGATATTTTTCTCCAATTTATTTATCTACATTTTTGCAAATGCCATGTTTCTGGGTTAAGCTAGGTTTAAGTCTCTTTCTAAAAATGTTACCCAATTCAGATTTTCTGTTAAAAAAATTTTTAAAATAGTGTCGGGATGAGGAATGTCTCTGACCTCTTATTTTAAGAATGTGGCTGTTTTGTTGTTCTTGTGGTGAAGAATGCATCACAAAGAGAGACTTCTGCAATCAAGGTTCATCCAGAGTGAGACAGTCCCACCCGGCAATATCCTGCGCACTAGTTGTGCTAACTTCTTTTCATCATCACCTTCATAAAACGAGACGAACGTGGTCTCGGGAGTTCACAACGTGCCAGCTGGCTGGCTGTGGACGAGGAAGCACGAGGCTGACGCTGACTCGGCACTTTTAAGGCCAAGCGGCCTTTCACTCGATGGCGCCGGGTGCGCCTCCCTGCTCGTCTCTTTGCGTCGTGAACGCGTCGGAACGTTAGCGTCAGCCATCTTCTGGAATCAAAATGGCACGGCGACCATTTTGTCGCGCCAGTTGCCGCAATGTAGAGTCATGATGTTTACACCTGCTACACTAAAAAAAAGTGCCACCGGAATGCTACCTCCTATTTATTTATTATTTTAGCACAGTGTACCAGTACAATAACAACAGTGTTTTAAATGTGCACCTGTACTTCATTTATTATATCTCTATCAGCTTAGTGGTTGGAAAAATGCTAGCCTGGTTCGTCAACTGATTTTAAACTTGAGGGCTTATAAAAAGTTGATGACGAAAAAAACGTTTTAATCTTTGAGCATATGGTGAACTTTTATTGCATTTTTCATATCCTACCTTTTGTTCTAATCTCTTGAATAATACCTCTCCTATCAATCAATTGATTACCTATTTTGTAAAGCTAGCATGTTGCATTTGTCTATTGAATCGCACTAAATCAATTCCTCGTATCTTAAGAAGCCATCAATCTACATAGCACGGGAATCAAACTCCAGGCCCGGGGGCCAGATTCGGGCGCACTCTCGTTTTTTATTAAGACATCAAAATTGCACTTCACTTTTAATAATGTTGACATACTGCATTTTCTTTCTTTCTTTATTACAAATTAATTTACTACATTTTTTTTACAATTTCTGTTTAAAATAGAAAAACAGTTGAACATTGTTTTTAACTTGCTTCGAAGTTCAATGCGAGCTATCCATCAATTTGTTGTATATACGTGATCATCTAAGGCGAACACAAATGTTTATGAGTTCAGTCATGTCAGCTTTCCGAGGGAAAACAAATTACGATGTGGCCCGCAATAAAAAATGAGTTTGACACACCCCTGATCTAAAGTATCGTATCAAATCTTTGGGCTCAATGGACTCACTCATCTTCTTATCTTTCATAATAGCTTCGGTATCTCACAATGCATGCTGAAAAATAATGTTCTCATTTTTCAATCTCGCTTTCCCCTTCTTGAATTTGCCACACCATCAATCGATTGTGCAATCATTTTTTTTTGTCTCTCTTCTATACAAACCCTGCTTTGTATAGAAAGAAATGTGTCATTTGTTATTCATTTTATTAGATAATATTCCGATTATTTATTTGTAAATACTTGTTTAATTTGTTTTTATGGGTGCCTGCATGGCGAGCTTATTTTATTTACAGACTTTCTTGGAAATTAACCTGATTCTGATAGAGTGAACAAAACAGCAGCAGCTTTCTTGACTGCTATCAAATGGCTCTGTAATGGGGGATGGGGGTGCGGGGGGGATTAACGTGGGGGGTGTTTGGGTGATAAACTGGCACACAACCAAGCGCTAATGCCCCTTAAATGTCAGCCACTATGTATTGGGACGGGAGAAGAGAGCACATTCATATTTTAGTGAGGCGGGCGGGTGCACCCAGGGACACAAACGGAGGGGGTGGAGCCGTTTGGGTCGGATAGTCAGGCAGCACACATGTAAAATAAAAAGTGGGTAAAACGGAGCAAAGTTTTTTTGTTTTTTTTTTTAAATAAAAGCTGGTCGTCTCACTTGCTGTGTCTCCAGCTCACTCAGCACACTGCTGTTTGGTGGGGGTTGGTCGGGGAAGGGGGGGGGGGTCGGCTTGCCGGAAAGAGAGCGAGTGAGTGAGTGAGTGAGTGAGAGAGTGAATTTTTTTTTTTTTTGCAGCGGAGTGAAAGGCTGGCGGTCATGTGTGCAGGGCTCATGACAAAAGGCCCTTTTATGTGCAGCGTATGCAGATAGAGGAGGCTCCTTTGTGCACAGATGGAGATCCCATGCCTGGGTCTACCCACGGCCGCCGCCGAGGGTTGGCGAGCGGGGGGGGGGGAGATTGTTGAGTGCCATCACTGTGTCTGGTGGGGGAGGGGGGGGCAGACCAAGTTACCCCGCTGCTAGGCTCGCCAGGAGGAGCGGGGCTGAGGAGGAAAAGGAGGCGGAGCTACACAAGCTTGCCTGGCGCATGCACACGCCGCCACCGCTTGGTAAGCAGGTGGAGCAAAGTCAAATATTAGTCACTGGCCATTGGAAATCAACGGTCGTCAAATGGTCATTTATTGATTTATTTAGTTTTTGACCCTAAATACAAAAAAAAAAATGTTTCATTAAAGGAATTGGGGGGTTGTGCTTTTCTTTGGACAGTATCAATGTGACGTATGAACACACATGAATAAGAACCTTTCTCTCCTGAAAATGGCTTTGAATATTTTTGTCTATTTTTCTTATTATTCCAGCAACTATTTCGCCTTCTTAGCTGCTTTCACACAGTCAACATTGCTCAAAAACTGTCTCCTTCCAGCAAATGAGTGCATTTTTTTAAGGAAATGGTTGAATATTCGTTGCAACTGCAATTCAAAACTTGGGATGCACTGCTACAAGAATCATGAAACTGCTTTGATACCAGAACATCGATACCGCTTCACCCAATTAAAAATATGCCTTTCGAGGACAAGCCTCTTCGGCAAGTTCACACAGATGACAACATTGGTTGCAGACAGCAAATTATGCTTTACAAAATGGATGACTGTCATACAGGAAGGTGTAATTAATTAATTAATTAATTAAATTTTCAAAGATCGTTTTTTTTGTTTTCAGTGAAAACATGAACACGAATGCGCCCAAAATCTGCCAAGTGAAGTATTTATCAGCGCTGGACATCTTACAAAATCAAACTGCCAATATACTGTATATGCCCCAAGCATGCGCACGCACGCACGCACGCACACACACGCACACACACACACACACACACACACACACACAAGCATTGAGCTCGGACTTGTCTTGATAAAAAATAAATAAATGCGAGTTCAATGACATCACAGTTGGCTGGAACGGAGGCTCCAACTGCAAAGACAGCGACAACGATTCAGAGTCGCACCTGCAAAGGATTTCGACTGCCCACATGCAGTTCAGCGGCATGTTCTCAGCAAACGCACCAGGCGAGAATGTGCAAACGCTGACTTGGTTTTTGACCCGGTCATAAACCCGACTGGATTTTATGAGCCTATCTGTTGGTCCAGATTCTTGTCAAAACATGATTCACGTTGCATCTTGGGAGAATCCGTTTGCCTTCCTGCGGCATTCGGATTCGTCGTTTTAGGACATGAAAGCGATCAGTGAGGACGGCGTCGCATTTTGGTGGTGATGTGGCGACGGGTGACATCACGGCTTCATCAATGTTGCAACAAGGCTGCTCTCATTGGATTATTAGGAGGAATTAGGAAAAAGGTTCAGGTAAAGTCCTAAAAAAAAGTTGGCCAATAAGGGCATATTAAATGGACCCCCACCGCCCAAAAACCAAACAAAGTTAAGTGCAATTAATATCTAGATATATTTTTACATATACTTTTAGTCATGAAGCTGGAACAAAGAAGCATCCGTTTTGTGCCATTTTACAACGCTATAGTAATTTGCTACACAAGAAACCACCGCGCCCGAAGAATAACAATCAAGCGACATGAGGTGTGCCTTCCGAGGTGTCAATCATTTGTTGAGCCCAAACAAGCATCCTGCTCCGGCCTTTTAAGGTAAATAAAATAAAATAAAATTCTAACCGATGAGATGTTGTAGTTATGCTAATAATCCGTTTTGCTCTCGTTTTTCCTCGAGTGCGGTTGTTTCTTGTAAATCAAATCTGAGAAACATGATACGGTCAGAGATGGCAGATTTTTTTCCCCAATTATTATTATTATTATTAGACATTTAGGTACCATTTTTTGTGCAATACATTTTAATTAAATTGTTCGCTCATACTTAAGCAGCGGTGATATTGTACAAGGTTATCGTGTATTGGATCATCATTACATCTCTCTCTCTCTCTCAGGTTAAAAGACCGAAAAAAACCCAACTAAAAGACATTTTCCGGCCAGCTTTGCATCTCCTGCGACGTCATCTTGCGTGATCTCTGATGCGTGCGTGCGTCGTCCTTTTTTTCACTTGGAATATCTCGTGTGAGCTGCAAAGCGCCGCCAAGCACTATGAAGTTTTCATGGCCCTTCGGCTGACGCACTCTTTCATTTTGCCCAAATTAAAATGTCCTCTTGAGCACATCTTATGAGTTTTTTTTTTTCCTCTCCACCCTTTCTTCATGCACGGCTATAATTTGAACGCTGCGGCGGCGAGCCGGCCGCTTCCAAACTTCCCAACATTGGTCAGCGCTGACATCATCATGCGTGATATCAAACCGCTTCTTTCATCACGCCGCCGCATACTTTGAATCAAGCCGGGGCCCAATAAAAGACACGTCTTTAACCGCCCTCAGTTCCACTGGAACAAGATACGTCATCAAAGCTTCATACTGGCCTCAAATCGCGGCAGAATTTTCGATGATGCGCGATTAAACAAGCTTCATGTCGTGGTAACAAAAGGTGGACATCGTTTACGAGGGCGGGAAGCAGCATCTGCTGGACACCTGGAAGATTGCAAGATGTCAACAACCTTGGCTGGTCCCCATCCACTGAGGGGGGGGGGGTAAGGCTGACCCTCAGCGGGATCCGACCCGCAGCAGCCCGAAGCGCGGGAGCCATGTGGCGCACTCAACCTGATCGCTGCTTAAATCAAAGGCCACATAAATACAAGTCAACCTGGAGTGCAATAAACATGTCGCCGCCTACGTGCTCGGATGGACAACGCCGAAATGTGGATCGTATTCTTTTGACTTGTTTTGAATGACATGGCCAGCGTCGGGGACATGGCCAATTTCGGCAACACTTTCGGGTGATCCTCATGATCTCGTCCTCGTTCATGCGTCAATGAAAAGCGTTCAATTTTAAGGTCGTTTCAATAGTTTTTTTAAAGTCTATCACTGTGGGACTGGTGGTGAGCGCACGCGCCACTCGCGTCCGGGTCATGAGAGCAAAATTTGAATTCAGTTGTCGCTGTGCAAAATGTTATTTACAGAGGCTTGCACAATTAGGACTTTTTTTTTTAATTTATTTTTTTTCTAATAATGTGGAAGGATTTGCCTGGTGCGACTCGGGAGAGCTGACAAATTTTTTTTTTGAGGTGCAAATTTGAGGACCGCTGGAATTTCTCCATTGTGAGACAAGTAAAAGGTTTTCTTATTAGACGGTCTAGGTGTACCTAATGATGTGTCCTGTGAGCGTTGATGTCTAGATGTGAAAAATATATCGACGTTATTTGAGCTATTGGCCACAAAAACATCACAGTGTCAGTTTCTCAATGTTCACACAAAAAAGGGTGTGTTTAGAAGGGAAGGGGAAAAAAAAAAAGAAAGTGGCTGGCACACTGTGCTGCTTTTATTAATGAGCACTAATCGCTGGGAGTGAAGCGGCTCAACAAAGGGAGAGACGCTGAAACCAAAGCAATTATGCAGCACAGGTCTGAGCCCTTACACAGCACTTAAAGCACTTTTTAAAAGGCCACCTGGGCACAATGTGCTCAACTTTTTTTTTTTTTTCGGGTGCCCCCCTTTTTTTTCTCTCTCCCCAACAGTCGCCAGGGCACGGACCCGATTGTTAAGAAGCAGGGAAAGTAATCCCTGGAGTCTGGCCACTAAACCTGCTCTGTCCCAGTAACCATGGCAGCAGACAGGTAGTGTCTGGGTCACGGGGGTAGTCAAGGCCCTCGGACCCCTTTTGCTTCATTATGCAAAAAAATAATAAAAATAAATGATAACGGCGTAAATCGAAATTGGCAGGTGAATATTGTTGGGACACGTGCCAGCTGGGTTCCGTGTTGAGAACAGCGCCGCTGGATACGCAGCAACCGAAACACCATCTGCAGCTGGTAAACGCAGGCGCTGACTGGCAGGTAGATTGGACAAGAGACAAGAAATATTGATTGATATCGTTTGAAAGAAAATGGGGAATGATGATCAATTAAGTATGCAAAAAAAAGGGGGTGAAAAAATCTGGGGATTTTTATTTTTTTGGTATTAGAGCTGCTTTACTGTGTGCTGGTGTTGAACAAAAAAAATGAATGTCTAAAATGTGCCCAGTATTACCGAAAGGCTTTTGACACCCCCCCCAAAAAAAGAACCCCCCCCAAAGATAAAATACGTAAGTTTCCAATCTGAAATACTTTCACCTTATTCGAGTGTACTCCCTTTTTCTAATAAAGTACAGTTTTCCAAAGCAACCGCCCAAAAGTGCGCTCGTGTGTCCGCCCTTTGTGCGGGAGGGCGGGGGGGCACATGATCTCGCTTGGCCTTTCCTCCATTCGCCGGCGCTCCCTCGCCCTCCAGTTGCTATGAGACACTGAAGCCGGAGCCAAGGCCTCCGCCATTCATTACGGCAGGAACAAAAGCCAAAGGCGCCGGACAAAGCAGGGCAGACCGACTCCAACCAGCTCCCACTTAACAGGCACGTCACACCACCGAGTGCTCCACTGACATACAAATGGCCAATTAAAGCTCTCCCTTCTCTCCGGCGTTCTTTCTTAAGATCAGCAATCACGGACGGACGTGCAAGATTCAACAGGTTTAAATAAAAGTTGGAAAGTGTTCAGGCATCGTAAAGAAACACGATGGAGAAATGTTAGCTTCAAACATTTCCAAGTCAGTGTGGCGATGCCGTTAGCTGCCGCAAGCTAAAACGATCCGGGAAGCGTTTAAGCGAGCTTTTAAAGTCGCGCTAAAGGTTTGGTTTTGCTAGTTAGCAATGGCAACTTGTGATTTCTCGCAAAAAAGAATATATAGAGAATGTAATTTCTGTCTCATTTCAGCTCAACTTGAGCTTTGAGCAGACAATTAGCAAATACGACGTATAGTCAAGTGGTATTTACGCTAACGTTCAAAATTATTTCAGGTCACAGGACAGCGATTGAGACTTTAGCCCTCCCGCTCATAGTTGAGATATCGTCATTAAAATTACATGAGCGCACATACTTTCGGCCTTCCCATAGTCTGAACAGGATCGATGTGACGATGATCTTCGATGAACTGCTGATCTTTCCTTTTTACTCTGATGTCTGCAGCCATGTCGGCATCGGACATGACAATCTGTTTTCAATTCCCGTACCCTGGTGAACGTAGGTCAAAAAGACAAAGTATGTGTGAACTATTCCAATTTTTTTTTTGCCTACAAGTTACATTAACAAAAAATTAATTATGACTTTTTTTTTTAATACTTCAATACAAACATCTGTAAATTATCCAAAAAAAAAAAAAAAAAATCTAATTGAGTTGCACAATGTCGCCCTGATTCAGCGTGTTAGGCATTGGTGGGGATTAGGCAGTGCTAATTATATTTTGGCTTGAATTGCACTTCTTCAGGATTTTCATTTTCCATTCTTTCAAAAATGAAATGTCCGCAAAGTTGCACTTGTCAAATGACTCACTGAAAAGTCACGTTAATTATTACTTCACGTGAGAACAACATGACATCTTTTAGCTTTCTGCCCACCCCTCCAAACAAATCTTAATCCTCCCATCTCATGTATTAAAAAACAAACAAACAAACAAAAAAAAACGAGCAAAAACAAAGTCGCCGAGAAACACGCGACAATCACATTGCGAGGAACACAGCGGACGGGGGCAATCGGTCTTTGTAAGTGGCGGTCCGCCACGACGCAGGCGAGTTTGGACGAATGAGTAAAGTGAGCGGCCAGCTGCTGACTGCAATAGTCCAACGTGGCCTGGTCCAAACCTCCACGCAGGCCACACCCCTCGACACTTTGTGTTTTTTGTCTTGGGAAGGGACGGGGAAAAGGGGGGGGCAGATGAATTAAAAGTGGGCAGGCTACGAAATTAAAACTCCCTCCCTCCATTTTGTCCCGTCCACCCTTCTTTTCACTGCAATACAGACTTTTTGTTCTACAATCGACATGATGGTTGAGAGCGCGCACCTCAAGCATTCTTTTATTCAAGGCAAAAAAAAAACAAAACAAATGTTGCTGCGCAACTTGGGGGCAGGCAAATTGTATTTTTTCAAAAGTAAAAACAAGCTGAGCAAAGAAAGTAGAAAGCCAGAATTTGAACTTAAGGATATGAAATACAAGAGGCCAAAAATGTGATCGCGATTGGTTGGTGACTCGTCAACGGGTGAACTCATCGTCATTGATTTTGACACAGAACATGGCAAACTACATTCCGAAGCGCTAGTCTGCGTCATGATCCTGTCCTGTTTGTTTTTTTCAGTGTCCGGCGGGATGCGGAGGGCGTTCCCTCCAGAGCGGCACCTGTGCCTCATCATCTCGTTACCCAGCTGCTTTAATCAGCCTCTGCCATGCCATCAACTGGCTGTTGGTTTATTCAGCCTTGCTCACGACTCTTGTCTCAAGTGCCTGACCATTCAGGATTTTTTCAAAAAAAAATTTTTTTTGCCTCATAGCTTCTCATCACATGTTTGAATTCGGATTTTTTTTCATGTAAGTAGCTTATTTCTCGTTTATTATTCTCTGCATTTCTTGTCCTTTTAGCGACAAGCAATTCACGTTGATCTTGTTCTTTGCCTTTTGCAAGCGCTTTTGGTTTGTTTCGCTTTTTCCTGGTTCTTTGTTACCGGCGTCTTTCGTTGTACTTTGCTGGTCGTGAGTTTTGGAAATAGAACATTGTTGTCAGATAATTATCCGTGTCTACGCTTGTGGAATCCCAATTCTGTCCGCAGCTTTCTGGATAACTGACAATCTAGGGTCATGTAATTTTTAAAAAAAAGTGTAATTAGAGTCACCTAGCAAGCTAATAATCTCTTTTGACCCTGAAGCAGGATGTGGACATTTTGTTAAGTCCAGTGGGGGTAGGCGTTGTTACGCCAACATGGCCTGCTTCTTTCTCTGGAATTCCCAGCTAAACAGGAAGCAGTGAGTTGCCGAGATTGGTTTCATTTGCTTTTTCAGGCCGGGCTGGACGGGCAGCGGCTTTCTGCCTCCCCGTCGTATAGGATCCCCCAAGCGTTCTTGGCCAGCTAGACACGAAGAACTGCAAGTTCAGCCAAAGCAGACAATAAAGCAGAATGGAGCAACATGCCAAATTGCTGGGGCAATTCAATCCAGAGGCTCATTTTTCCAAAATGATTCACGCTGGAAGGGAGAGCGCTATCCTTGTCCTGAGATGAACTCGTTGAGCTCTCAGTCAGCATTTCCAAGGAAGCGATTGGGGAGGGAAGGGGAGGGGTGGGGACACGCGAGCATGCACGCGCCCGGACGCAATCGCGCACACAACCGCACGTCCTTCTCTGCAGATTCTTTGCTCAACTGTGGATTTAGGTCATGTATGCAAAAGCCCCCGAACATGTCATCGCAAACACACGTGCATTGTTTTAACAAGACATCGTCAAAGTCGCAAAAGAGCGCAAACGTGGACGCTGTGCAAACAAAAACAAAACAAAACAAAACAAAACAAAAAAAAAAACGAATAAGAGCACTGGAGCTGGAGAGGAGAGTGGTGTGAGAGGCGGGGTTGCCGTGTTAAATGATGTGCGCCCTTACGTGACTGCGGGACCAACAGCGTTTTATAGTTCACAGGGGGGAGGGCAAAGTTATAGCTTTTACTATGACATCAAACAATAATCATCGGAAATTTTAATAAGGCCCATGAAAAAAATAATTATTAGCTTCTTGCATTTATCCATGGTTGTTTCCCACCAGAGCACTGAGAATGAATACTGCATGAACAACATTTGGACCACAACTACCCTCGTTTGGTTATCCTTCAAGAAGAAAAAAAAAAATACTATACCAGTACTTGTATACTCTTTTGTGTCCTCACTGATAACGAGGACAGATATACAAAATGTCATTTAACACAAAGACAAAACATCATGCACAAAAACTTTTTTTCCTGATGCGGAATTGACAAACTCCCACAGAATAGCGCCAACTACTGCCCAGGAGGACTTACTCTTTGCTTTAAGGATCGGTAGATAAGATAAGATCACCTTTATTTGTCCCACACTGGGGAAACTTGCAGTCTACAGCAGCAAAAAAAAGTGTGGGGGGGTAATCGACAGATTCCTGCCCGATACTGATATCCAGTATCGGTACTCGCTCATCCTTATGAAAGAAAACCAAAAAAAAAAAGTTTTTGTTTTTCTTTTAAATCTTAAATTATTTTCAGAGCACTGCAAAGCCGTGTTCGCGCAGCACCTAGCAGGGTGCAGCGTGCGGTCATAAATCCCATTCTTCGTGTATGTGGTGAGAGGCGGCGGCCACGGAATGGCGTGTTGTTGGGCGGCGCGGACGACGAGGCGCCTCAAATTGGAAAATGTTCTATTTGAGGGCCGCGTGACATCAGACACGCACCTCCAATAGGAGAGGAGCTGGCAAAGTCATTAAGGGCCATTTACGGACTTATTTACAGGTTATGGCGTGATTATACGATCCAAGTTATAGCCGAGCCGTTCGTTTTTGTCTGCTGCTCATCTGCTAAAAAATGAACCAAGTCATGGCTTTCCTTTTGCAAACAGTGAAAGATACATCCACGCTTTGACACCGAGCGAGCGCAGTGCGAAAAGGGCGCAGCTACACGGCCAACTGACGTCGCGCAGTGTGTCCGGTTTGGCAACTACTTTTCATGAGTGACCAATCAGAAATACCACACACACACACACACACACACACACACACACACACACACACACACACACACACACACACACACACACACACAAAGTTCAACAA
>CAAKHF010020319.1:0-15431 GCA_901007745.1 Hippocampus kuda | reverse complement strand
ATCATGGAAGTTGTCATCATTGATTTGCTTTTGCGGGCCATATAAAATGATGTGGCGGGCCAGATCTGGCCCCCGGGCCTCGAGTTTGACACCTTGCTCTAAGTCAGGTGTTTTCTTTAGCGAAAAGGATAAGTCATTGCGTCCATGTGTGGATTATCACGACCTCAACGGCATTATCATTAAAAATAAATAACCCACTTCCATTATTAGACTCTGCTTTTGCACCACTACAGTCAGCTACTATTTTCACTAAGCTTGATCTCCGCAGTGCTTATTATTTGGTCCGGATTTGCAAAGGGGACCAGTGTAAGACAGCCTTCAAACCCCATGGGGACATTTTCAATATCTTGTCATGTCCTTTGGCCTCACGAACGCCCCAGCAGCTTTTCAGAGTTTGATTAATAATGTTCTGTGTGATATATATTTAATCACCTTTGTTTTGTGTATTTAGATAACATTTAAATTTTTTAAGACTCAGGCGGTAGTGAATTGGCCAACTCCCACCACCCAGAAAAAAGTTGTAATGTTTTTGGGGGGTTTGCAAATTTTTATCAGCTATTTATTCAGAATTACAGTCAGCGAGCTGCCCGTTCACCTGACTTATATCGATAAAAGTACCTTTTAAATGGAATAATAACTGTCAACCTCGGCTAATAGCTGCCCTTATAAATGATTACGATTCCCCTTACAAAGCAACAAAAACCCATACAACGGTTTACCACGCATGCGCACATCATGCTTTATCAATCCGACCGTATGCAGCGATGAAAAAAAATATACGATTGAGGATTACTTTTGCTGGTTTGCCATGACAATAGTAGCGATCAACGACGGCATTGTCGTTGGCTACCAGCAGGTGAGACGATCTGGATTTGAGCCAAAATGGTCTTTGTGAGATTGGTTCACAATTGTTTTGGGGTTTTTTTTCCCGTATAAAAGTTGTAATACGCCGTACATGATTTCCATCCATCCATCCATTTTCCGAACCGCTTAATCCTCACAGGGTCGCGGGGGTGCTGGAGCCTATCCCAGCCGTCTCCGGGCAGTAGGCAGGGGACACCCTGAACCGGTTGCCAGCCAATCGCAGGGCACACAGAGACGAACAACCATGCACACTCACACTCACACCTAGGGACAATTTTAGCGTGTTCAATCAGCCTGCCATGCATGTTTTTGGAACGTGGGAGGAAACCGGAGTACCCGGAGAAAACCCACGCAGGCCCGGGGAGAACATGCAAACTCCACACAGGGAGGCCGGAGCTGGAATTGAACCCGGTACCTCTGCACTGTGAAGTCGACGTGCTAACCACTGGACTACCGGGCCGCCGTACATGATTTGAAATGATAAAAAAAAAGTATAAAATACGGGGAAAATGTACAAGTTGACAGGTATGGAATACTGAAGCAAAAGTAGCAATCACCAATCCTCATTGTCTGCAATATCCCAATCCAAAAATCCTGTGGGGGCCATACTGTCCCAGAGTTCTCCAGTCGATGAGAGACTCCACCCATGCTCATTCTTCTCTCCTCAACTCAGCCCATCTGAAGTTAACTTCGACGTGGGAAACTTGAAGCCATCGTCCTTGCGCTCCAGGAATGGGGACTTTGGCTTGAGGGGGCCAAAGAATAACTCACCAAGAACACCAAGCACATAAAAGAACAAGCACAACTTGTCGCAGATCCACAACCCTGCGGAGGAGAGTGCCGACCCAAAGAACATCTTACCTGACAGCTGCGTTGTGGGTGCTATGAGGTGGGAGATTGAGAAGAGGTTTTTGGAGTTTCTGAACGGAACCCAGGTCTCAGCTGTAAGTCCGAACGAAAAACTACTTGTACCCCTGACGTTTACATCCAGAAGTGCTGCAGTGGGGGCACACATCGGAGGTAGCCTGTCATTCGGGTGTCAACAGTGCTTTGTAACTCATCAAGTGGAGTTTTTGGTAGCCGGAGCTTGATAAGGATATCGTGGACTTTGTTAACGCCTGTTCTACCTTCGCCTGCGGCAAGACCTCACACCAGCTACTGGCGGGTTTTCTTAAGCCATTACCGGTTCCACCTCGACCATGGTCCCAAATCGCCTTGGACTTCATCACCGGTCTCCCTCCTTTTGGAGGAAAATCTGTCGTCATCACAATTGTGGACCATTTCTCCAACCTATTTAATCCCAATTTTTTTTCAGCCATCAACCATCAAAATCGGGTGTCATTGGTTGCCCTTTCAAGTGATCAAAAATAATAATTCTGAGAAAAATATACACATCGGTGAAAAAAAAAGCATGGTTTGTGATTGGTCACAATTGTGACTGGTGGGATAATATGCTGTAATGTCACTTCAAAAAGTTTTGTTTTTTTTAAACACAGGCAAAATATGAAGAGCATTTATGTCAACAGTGAGTTTTGTTTTATTTCAAAATAACATGCAATCATGTGCATATTTTGTTCATGTTCTCAATGCAACATTTTAGTGCGAAATCAATCATGTACATTCCATTAAGTGGTACAACAAAGTGGTACATTTTTTGGTGAAAAATTATTTTGAATTACTCTATCAGTCAGTCAAATTGTCAATACAGTCAGAAATCTTACACGTAATATTTAGATAGAAGCCTGCAAACAATGGATGACAAAAACATTCCTCTGAACATGTATCATCGGTCAGTTCTACTACAATATATAATTTGTTGACTCAATTGAACTCTTTTTGTATTAAAACATAGAGAAAACTAAATCCAAAACAAAGTCCAAAGTATAAAACAAAAATCATGACTGAAGCTAAAACAGAACAGTGACCGAAACAAACTTGACAGCAGCAAACAAAATGACCCAACACTGAGTGGTCGTGCCGGGAGTCCTTTTAAAGCCCTAATTAGATAACGACCAACAAGTGTGCAACTGCAGGGGGGCCCTACAGTGCCACCTGTTGGTCACAAACAGAATCATGACAGAACACTGCATTTCTCCTCCTCACTTCGCTGATTTTCAATATTGCTTTTTTTATTGGACCTTTTAGCCATTTACATTAACCATTTTCATTTGCAGGCGGGGGAAATGCGGGAGGAAACCGGAGTACCTGGAAAAAACCCATGCAGGCATGGGGAGAACATGCAAACTCCACACATGAAGGTCAGAGCTGGACTCGTACCTCTGCACTGTGGCTTCCAATAAATCATGTTAACTTTAATTACATTTGGAATAGAAAACAAAACAAAAATCAATGTTTTAGCAAAAGTGGTTCCAGAGGAATTTGGTCAGTGATGCACCTCTCCCTTTGAGAGTTTGAGGTGTATTCTAAATATAACCTGATTGAGAGAAGGCACTACGTACAATAATATCATCAAAGCAAAACCCTCAATCTATTTTTATGCTGTCTTATACTTTGTATTTTGTTAAGTAATGTAAGTAATTTCTTCGCTTTTGGTGAATGGTCACAATATACGTACGCTAATCACGCACTGTGGGGAGGGAACACAAAAAAATCAAGCTCGCAAAAAAATATATCATCATAGAAATTATAATAATAACAGTCCATAATATTTTTAATAAAGGTGTGTGTGGTATGTTAATAAATATGTGTAATACAAAAAATAACGTAGGTTACCCCTCTCTCTTACATTCCCTCGTTCTCGACCAAAAACCTGCTCGACCTCAAGAAATGCTCGTCGCGATTGCGTTATATAAACTCGCCCAAAACAACCTAAAGCGCTGTTGTGGAAAAGTTCTGACCTACACATTGATTACGCTGTGAAAATGAAATGGAATGTTACGAGACAGACAACGTTGTTTGATATGCAATGACTATGCCGACATTTTCGACGCAACAGCGACATCTACTGGTGAAGCTTACTCTCTCTTTTCTGATTGATATAAAAATTATTTAATAGATATCAACACATAAACCGGGGTAGGACTAGATAAGTTTTTTTTTACTTCTTCCTACTCCCTTGAACATAATAACTGTGTTGAATGATGACTGATTTCTCTTTCCTTTTTACTATTTTATTTACCTTGTTTTCTGTCAAATTATTACTGTATATACTTTATGTTCAATAAACAAACCAAACAAACAAACAAACTGTTATTTGAAAAAAAAATCGACTTTTGCGCATGGAGAGTTCTCTTTTATATTCACTGTTCTTTGTTTATATCGTGCCAGATCAGTCCTTGTCAATAAAGTTAGAATACAGAAATTTTCATCTACCCGTGTTTTAAACATAGGCCTACTAATAAAATAATTTAGAAAAATGTTTGTACAATGGTTCAAAACTATATTTCACTGTAGAGTCCTTGGAGATTGTGTCTTGTATTTCTGAATACATGATCAATGCTTCAATATGTTCTTGGAGGAACTCAAGGGCACGTGAAAGTTTCAGATGAGCAACCATGTTTATTTGTTAATAGTAGTGGCATTTATTATTATGATTTTTCTAATTATTTATTTGTAGTTATTTGCATATTTGCTGCCATTCTTGGTGTTTTATAAAGATTTCATTAGTCTTATTTATGTTTTATTTTTGTGAACGTTTTTGAAACATTAATATTGACATGTTATTTTGTAAAATAAAGCAAAACTGACAAATACTCAGATATTGTTCATTTTTGTCAGGGGTAGTACGGTGTGTGCATATGTGTGGGTGTGTTTGTGTGTGGGGTGGGGTCGGGGGTGGGGGGCACCACAAAGCATTTTTGATTCGGGCACCAACGCCGGCCCTGAAGATACCCGACCCTAAACTACCTAATCACAATCTGACAAACCTTTGTTAAAAAAAGTATCCATTCTCATCAAACAGATACATTAAAAAATAAAAGCTGCTCGTTCGTGATCCATTCATTCATTTTCCCAACCGCTTCATCTTCACTAGGGTTGTGGGGGGTGCCGGAGCCTATCTCAGCTGTCTTCGGGCAGTTGGTGGGGGACACCCTGAATGGGTTGCCAGCCAGTCGCAGGGCACACAGAGATGAACAACCACTCACGCCCAAACTCACACCTCGGGACGATTTTCGAGTGTTCAATCAGCCTGCCATGCACGTTTTTGGAATGTGGGAAGAAACCGGAGTACCCGGAGAAAACCCACGCAGGCCCGGACAGAATATGCAAACTCCACACAGGAAAGCCAGAGCTGGAATTGAACCTCTGCACAACAATTATTTATTTTGTGACATAGACAGTGAAATAACTGAACACTTACTTTATGACTACAAATATGTAGTTTAGTTTAGTTAGCCTTCTGGGAACTGCTTATTTCCTGAATTGCCAAATGTCTCTATAATGACAAAAAAAACCCAAAAAACATTTGGAGGGTATTATTGTAAAAGACTTATCCCATGACGGAGTAATTGTCGACGCTCATCATTCTCTGTAAGTTTTTGTACATTTTTGTCCATAAAAATATGTTCATCAAATCCAAACCTGACTTCTTTGGTTTTCTCAAAGAATGATGTCTTTGTTGTCCTTGAACTGCAACGACAAGAAAAGTCCATATATATATATATATATATATATATATATATATATATATATATATATATATATATATATATATATTCTTTTTTTAGCTGAACATTTTGTTTTTATGATTGAATGTAATTATTCATTTTTAATTTTGGATTGAAATTTCTTCAACCCGTTCAAAATAGTACAGCATTATTGAGTGCTCACTGAAAGAATTAACGCCCTTCATGAGCATGAATGGTCTCGTCTTGTTTTTACGAGAGGTAGACTAAAAGCTACATTTGTTAAGTACTGTCGATTCTTGACTGCTAGATAATCTTCTCAAACTATAACAATTAACAGACGCTGCCTTCTGTTTTTTTCCCCGAAATTCCAAGGGGAAATCTGTCCTCAGGTAACAAAGAGTAGCTCAGGACATTTGGCTTAGGGTATCATGTCAGTCGAGGGCCCGGGTTAAGCGAGATGACCTCCGTCCAAAAACTGAACATGACCGACTTTGAACCCCCTTAGGCCTAATGTAATCAATCACGAAAACGCATTTATCTGTGCAAACACCTGCTCAAGAGCCACTGCCGGAAGGTAACACGAGGCAGCGGCATTTCTTCCTCGTTCCTATTTGGACGAGCAAGAAAGAAAAGAGAGTTGCAAACGAAATGCATGGCGAGAAGAAGTCTCATCAATTTCATGAGCTCACAAGCTGGCGACATCTCGAAGGAATAATCAACCTCGCTTCAGAAAGGAAAATGAATTCATTCGTGTTGAGCTTTTTCCAGCAACGTTTAGTTAGACCAAAAGGAGATTCACTTGAGAGGGGGAAATAAAAGACAATCATCTGGGTAAGTTTTGGGGGTTTTTTTGGCTTTGTAAATGTGGCCTTATCGAATTGAAATTTATTTTCATCCTCCCTAAAACCTTTTGTGGTCCTGCAGTAAATAAAGTAGTCATTAAAATCAAACGGTTTGATAAGCAAATACGAGGTGGCAATATTTTGATTTTGAACAAACGTAGCTTCAAAAACAACTTTGTCATGGTCGGTTGAGACAACTTAGCTTGCTCATACAGTATTAATGCCGTCACCATATTTTTGCTCTGTGCCATGACTTTTAGTCTTCATGAAAACTTTTTTTTTTTTTACTGGACATTTTGTTGTTCCTCATCCTTTAATACTCTATCTAGGATATGATTTTAGACAAAAATAAAGTAGGCAATATATATATATATATATATATATATATATATATATATATATATATATATATATATATATATATATATATATATATATATATATATATATATATATATATTCACAGCATTAATACTATCCACCCAGACAACAGATTGTTTCAGTATTGATAGGTTCTCCTCCGTCTGATAAACACTTAAACGTACAAGACAGCCATTTAAACTCCAAACAAGATTAGCGCATGTCAAGGACGTCACCTCATTGAAAAGTTAAACTGGTATCAAGGCTTCTTTGCACTCAGATTTGCCTCAAATGGCCTCCCTCATACCAGCTGTTGCTCGTTAATTACAACGACTTGCCACCCACTCACACCGATTGCACTGAGATTTCTGTGACGCAAAAATTCATTCGAAAAGATTTTGCCAATGAAAAAAAAAACCAACAAAAACTTTACCGGCCATTTTTTTTAAGTCTTGAAAAAAATATGCCCCAAATAAATATGAATAAGTGGATTGAATGTGTGGTATATATGTTTTTGGCAGTGAATGCCTTTAATAATTTTCATGGCACATATGAATATCTGTTAGAAAGGCAAGAAAGGTTAAAGTAGCTCAACAGCACAAAAAGAAAGAACGGCAAAATTTAAAAAAAAAAGTATTTTATGATGGTACGCAATCATAATCATGTTGGTCTTCCAGTTATTACAGGAGCTGTTGATGCCTTGAATATGAAATTTTTTTATCCGCTTGATGCTTTCATTGAGTCGGTTTTCACATACATACAGGTAAAAATATTTTGGACAGCTAACCAAGCGCAAATAAGCCAAATTCAGTCGTCGGACTCGATGCCCAGTTGGTGGCACATTGTGGACTCCCATAATCAGAAAAAGGGTTAAAGCCAAAGTCTTAATGCAAGAGTTGCTTTGTTTGATTATATTGATCTAAAACGTGACTACAGAAGTGAGGATACTCTTTTTAATCTTACAAAACAGGGCCTGGCTCAAGAACCCTCCTGACCACCTGGAGTGAAATAAGCAAATGCGTAATGATATTAAGTCATTAATGAATCCTTCAACATTTTTCAGCTTAACAGCAAGAAGCCGTTGACTTTTACAATTTGTGGTCCGCTGCCATGTTTCAGAAGAAGTTCTTGTCACCGCTTTAGTCAAGGAAAACAACAAGAGATAAAAGTTATAAAATTGGGGTGAAGAACTGCGAAAGCCTGTGAGGGCAGGAAAAATGGAATCAATAATAATAAAATGAATGGCGACAAGCTTTTGGTGAAATCTGATCATAATAAATCAAAAAAATATTAGAGAAATGGCTAGATGTACATACTGGACAATAATGTACACATTTTCACATATATTCTTCAACACTGGACAGAGACAAAAAGTCCCACATTTTCAAACTTAAAACAGTGCATGTATATCTTCTGCGAGCGACGCACTGATTATTTAATTGTCCCTCCATATTATTCCAACGCCCTTTGAGAAAATCTATGATTATGTCATGTGTCAGAATGAATATTTATGTTTTTAGTAGTTGTAGTTTAATAATTTTAGCTCTGTTTTGTCTTTTAAAACAATCATTATTGTTTGAGGAACATTTTACTCTCTGCGGTGTTTCCTCAGAGGGAGTCTTTTGCGGCCGGAGCTGCGGTGGGCCAAGGCCGTGGCTCTGTCCCATGGGGCACCCAAACGCAATGCTGCTACATCGGAGGAACTCCAAGTTGACAGCCTTCAGCTGTGACTTATGGTCCTGTGCCGGAGCAGACGGTTCCTTGAGATGGTGTATTGTCACATGTTCGCCTTGTGCTGAGCCTCACTTTTATGAGGTCAGTTGTTTGTGTATGCGTGTGTGTATGCGTGTGCATGTATGTGTGTGTGTGTGTGTGTGTGTGTGTGTGTGTGTGTGTGTGTGTGTGTGTGTGTGTGTGTGAGAGAGAGAGAGAGAGAGAGAGAGAGATGCTTTATGCAGATTGATTAACTGACTGATTGATGTAGTGGAAAAGATTCTGTGTAATGAACCTAATACCAAAGATGTCCCAACATCACCTTTATTTTATAAAACAGGCTTAAATTTGGATAAGTTACAAAAGATGTATGTAGTATTTTATGAATATAATAATATCTACCAATCCACCCATCCATCCATTTTCCAACCCACTTATACTCATGAGGGTCGCGGGGGGTGCTGGAGCCTCTCCCAGCCGTGATCGGGCAGTGGGCGGGATACAGTCAATCGCAAGGCACACAGAGACGAACAACCATCTGCGCTCACTATCACACCTCAAGACAATTTAGAATGTTCCAACCTGACATGCATGTTTTTGGAATATGGGAGGAAACCGGAGTACCCGGAGAAAACCCACACAGGCACAGGGAGAGCATGCCACCGTTGAAAACAACATAAATCCATCCATTTTCTGATCCGCTTATCTTCACAAGGGTCGTGGGGCGTGCTGGAGCCTATCCTAGCTGTCTTCTGTCAGTAGGCGGGGGACACCCTGAACCGGTTGTCAGCCTGTCGCAGGGGACACAGAGACGAAAAACTATCCGCGCTCACACTCACACCCAGGGACAATTTCGAGTGTTCAAGAACCCTGCCATGCATGTTTTTGGGAATGTGGGAGGAAACCCAGGATACCTGGAGAAAACCCACGCAGGCACGGGGAGACCGTACAAACTCCACACAGGAAGGCTAGCGCTTAGAATCAAACCCTACACCTCTCTTCTGTGAGGCAATGTGCTTACCACTGGTCCACCACCATGCCACCCTTGAAGACAACACATGAAATAAAATTAAACTGGGTCAAGAACACATGTACCCGTACTATTCAGTATTTTTGTGTCTCAGCGACCTTGGCCGACTTCCCTTTTGTAAAAACGTTTGATTATGCTTCTTTTTCATACACTTTATACAGAAAAATTATGGTGTTGTCCTCAAAGTGTCAAACCCAAAGGAATTTTAACAAAGTCAGATTTCATATGACGACTGGTCTCCTGATTAATTGCTTCAGTTTTTTTGGTGGGGGGCGGGGGTTCTGACATGAGATGGGGCGTTTCAAAGCAACTTAGAAGCAATGATGTTGGGTTTTAGTGCTGAACCCAACAAAATACTTGCATGTCTATTCATGGTCCCAGCAAAGGGGCTAGCTTGCTAACCCTAGCTACTATGCCGCCGGCCCGCCATAGGTATACAGATATGTAAACATTGCGTCATCTGATTGATAAACTGTATTTTTTTTTCTTACCTTTATATTGCAAACAATGTTATGCTAACACTGGCTTTTGATGTGGCTTTTGCTGGGGCAATTTTGTCCAACAAATTGCCCCTTTGCCGCAGTGGCGAATAAGGGAAATATTTACAACGCCACTTCCCACAACTCGTAATTGTCAATGCAGCGAATGGGGAGCGTGAACCCTGTAACACTCGTGTTGTCACGATACCAAAATGTTGACTTTGATACTATACCGGCATAAAATAAGGATGTTATACATCTCGTCCTGTTTTTCCTCAACTCAACTGTATTTATAGAGCACTTTCAAACAGCCATCGCTGCATACAAAGTGCTGTACATGGAACCTAGATGTCTTCAAGCCTAGACTCTCATCAAATGTATGAAATTTTTGACAACCTATGATCATCAGGCTTACAGCAGCTTTTGTTTTCGTGGCCAAAACTGGCCATGCTAAATTTTAAAGTAAATTCAAAATGGCGGACGTCCTGTTGGGTTTAGCACAGGGTTTTCCCAGTGCTTTATCAGCCTGGTGGGCTGCCAGGCTTTTCTTGCCCCACTACCAAACTACCAAGGTTGTATGGTGCGTCCAATGATAAATATCGAAGAAAGGGTTCCGTCAGTCGTCATCTGTACCTGTGGGTAAAAAACAAAAAACAAAAAGGACGTTTCGCTTCTCTCACAGAAGCTTCGTCAGCAGAAGACAACTCTGAAGTCTCCGTGAAGACTCCGGGAAATTGTTGTGCGCTAAAAGCTGAGTGTGGCCTATTTGAGGACTGGTTGGGGATTGATATCTAAATTGATATCATTTGATATTGATACCCATTGATATCTAAATTCCTTATCATTGGGTCTTTCTTCGATGGAACTTTCCTGTACGACTGAGAGCCTCCACAAGCACCAATGATAAATAGTGAAGCTTGGGGTAAAAATGTTCACGTGTGCATGCACCGCTTGCTGGGTTCCATTCACTTAAATGACAGCCACGACTGCCTCAGTGGTTACTTGGCCTGATGGTGAGGCCCGTATGGGTTCTTGTGACTTTTTTCCGGACTTTCAACATCCTGGAAGAGATAGCGTGACCAGCCTCTGTGGATTGTTGTCAGGTCAAGCAGGCGCCACAGGTGGTGAAGGCAATGTAAACAAAAGCGAGGCTGCTTAAATGGGCTATAGCTAAGCGAAGCTTAATGCTCACCAGTCAAACTCCATAGCCGAGCATCTCTACCACCAATGCCAGATTCATAAGGCACACAACTGGAGATCTGGAACAAGAACGATCGGGAAATATTGTATTGTGGAAATTGCAAAAACTCAAGGAGGGCGACAATTTCTCATGTTCACACACTGAGAGAGTGTGTCGTTTATTCAGCCCACCAAACAAGCAAAACTAAACATGGCGGTCCTTAAAGGGATCGCAATTACTTCTTACCAGTTACCAAATGACCGTGAACACCGAACATCACTTCCTCTCACCCTGAACTCTCTGACAAGCATATGAAAAACATTCCATTCACACATTTGCAGTTAGTTGTGAATTATATATATAGAAGTCACGACACAATCTTAGTTTGGGACTACTGCATTTTATTCATCGCAGAAACCACGCTACATGCTTAGGTTGCCCATGCTTCAGTGCAACCGTTCTTGAGGCTATCCAAGACACAATGTGAAGTTTCATCACAAATTTACAATGTCCAATAATGCACAGACTACAACTAGCAACAACATTCTGGGCAATGTGACGATGTATATCATGAAGACGATAGAAATGACATTTTTGTGAGTGAGTTGCGGCTTGGAATTGAAGCGGATTTACATGGGACAGGAGAAGAGAGCCAATCTCTCTTTTTCGTTAATGGATGCTACAGCTTCTTGTTGCTTTCAAGCTTAGCTTGTAGCAGGCGTGTGCACATTGCAGCATGACGTCTTTGATCCACTGGTGAAAAGGACACGTTGATTCACTCCTCTTTCATCTATAACTGCTTCAGACAACAAAGTGTATGCAGGAAAGTGGTTGAGATTGCACGATTGGCTGTGTCTCATGTGTTGTTTTGTATTATTTTGTCATTTTTTTTAACTTTCTTTTTGATGGCGGCGCGGACACCCGCAGCAGCTCCTCTTGTTTTATGTTGTCTTGAGAGAGAAGAAATTTCATCTGTGCTGTATGTTTACAGCACATTTGACAATAACGTTATATCCAATCCAATTCAATCCAATTTTTCCACTATCGTGTCTATCATAAAAAATTTTTTTTTAAAAAACAGCAGAGATCTTCAAGAGCTCTTGAGCTGCAAGGAGCAAAAAATGTCCTGGCAAAACTGGCCATGTTGAGGTACTTGCACATTAGGGTACTAGCACATTTCGGTACTGGCATACAGGACAATCACCTTATAAACGTTTTGTCAGGCCTCATGTTTGTGCATTTTCATGACTATGTGCCGAGGTACCCTCAAGAACAGCATCATTTTTCTTTGTAACCAGTGCATTGCCACGGCAACACCGTGCAACGACATAAAAAAGCTTTATATAGCCTTTCGTCTTAAACATGTTCAGATGCAACACCCAAAGTGTGACGATGATTGGACAAAATTTCGAGAAGGAGGTCGCAAAAGCGCCCTGTGACTGACTGGCGACCAGTTCAGGGTGTAGACGGCATTCCGCCCGATGTCAGCTGGGATAGGCTCCAGCAACCCTGTTCAGGATAACCGGTGTTGGAGATGAATGGCTGGATGGAGTTTGCTCAAATATGTCTGCAATAAAAGGCACAAAATGGCGCAAAATTCCAAAATTAAGTCAAAATTAGGTTTATCGAGAAAAGAATATACATACATATATGTGTAACATCAATGCTTTCATCAGATTCCTATTCACTCCAGACCCAAGTGTTCCAGCCTGATCGGCTGTAGCGCTCACATGCTGAGCTGATCACCGGTCTGATTGTGGCCAACCCTCAGTTCTTCTTTTTCTTTCTGGTCGATTGTATCTAAATATTTTTCTTGAAGCTGGCGATAACCCGGAATAGCTCTTCCGTTGATGACTTTCTCTCACAAGAATCTTCTTATAGATGGGTGGTCACAGACAGACAGTGGGATGTTGATAGCTGTGCAAGTTGAAATCCAATCTTCACAGATTTGATCAGAAAGAGACAACTTTGAGCACACTTACATCGAACTTTTTTTCATAGTTTCTTGACAAAGTGTAATATCACATTGTCAGCCTGTACTATGAACCAACCAGAGATGGGCAATCTATCACATGCTCCAAATTTGTGTTTCGAGTAATGTTAAGATCATGTGGAAACAAAAATTCTGCTGCATGTACAATCATTTTTAGTATGATTAAACCAAGGTATGATGATGATAACATTCTGTACGCTTTCAGCTCAGGGAATTTGGCGATATTTCTTTATTTGATAATTCGACACATATTTAAATTTTGTCTGATGATCAAACTGCAATTTACACATTTATACATTTTAATGGTGGCGCGGGCACCCGCAGCGGCTCCTCTTGTTGTCTCGTCTGGTTGAGAGAGAAGAAATTTCACCTGTGGTGTATGTTGCACATACAGCGCATTTGACAATAAAGTTGTACTTGACTTGACTTAAAGACATGTTTAAGAATTTACATACAGAAGCATTTTGCCCAACTCGAGGCTTAACACGCATTGTTCACAAACAACTTTAAATAACTTCTGTACGTTCCTCACCTTTGTTGAGACAGCATATTCCTTTAACACTTTGCACGTGTTTAGCACTCGTGAAATGTTGGCCGCAGAATGCTTTTCTTTTATAGTCTATTATTACGTTGCATTTGGAAGAAAAGAGTTTACTCCTGATTTCATGCAGCATGTCTGCAAAATGCTTTGCATGGTCCTTTGCCGTGATTTACATTGGTAAATGCTTCACATTTTCTCTGCTCCATCTATTTCTCTGCTGCCGTCTCCCTTTTCTTCTTTTTCTGTCTCATGATGTGTGGCATAATTCTGTTGTTTTGTTTTGTTTTTTTGTCTAAATCCAATGTGGGTTTTCTTTTTCATGAGTTTGGCGACCACTTTCCAGTATTGCGTCCACGGAGCAATTTCAGTTGAATTAATCAAAAACAGCCGTGAAACATGCATTTTTAAAATGTTGTTGCGGGATAGTTGAGGTGTTTGGACAAAGTTGTGTTCCATGTGATTTTGCAGGTTTTTCTTGATTTTGCGTTAATAGTTGCAATCACAACTTTGCGAAATCCTGGAGTGTCTGGTGAATTGCTCCCCTCGTAAGATCGATACTTGTAAGACGGCTCAAAATGCAAATGCTTTGCTAGTGTAGTTTGAAAGTGTACCGGTACCCAGTGTGCCTTCTTCCTCTTTTTTAAAACTACTTAAAAAATGCAGGTTGGTTATTAGTTTATTCCCCCAAAGCATTATTAATTCATTATTTGCATTCATCCACCTCCTTATTTATTAATGTTCATTGCCGCTTAGATTTAATTTTGCACCGTATGTGTGATGTAGGATGACGACGGATAAGTGATTCACTTCCTTATCTGGTTGTTCATACTGCCATCTAGTGGCAGCTTTGTGGCATAAGACAGACGATTGAAAGCTGTTCACGTAGCTTCCTCTGATAATCACATAACAGTGGTGTTCAACCTTGTTATATGCTTGCGACTCTTTTGCTGGATCAATGCCGTTCTTTCACTTGCCAAGCGTCGAAAACGCCTCCGCGGTGGTGTTGCTATTCAAACAACGGGGCGATGCATAGCGGAATTTGCGATGTCAGCCTATCATCGAGCCCGTTACTTGATTGACATACAGGACAACCAGTAAGATGACAACTGAATCACCGCTCATGCGCAAACAACGGCGCTAAGCGCTAAGCTAGTCAGTTACGGCAGGGGTGCCCAACATGTCAATCGCGATCGACCGGGAGCCAGCGTACTGGTCCCAAGTCAACCACGAGGGTTTGGAGGAGGAAATGGGGACAAGGACCCAGAAGTGGACAAAGAGACGAAATAATACTATATCATTTACAATCACATTGGTGGTAATTTTGATAAGTACATCGACATTTTACTGTGATATCATTTATCTTTTGTATGAAACAACACCTTGAAGGGACAAATAAACAGAATGTTTTGTTTCTCGTAGAATTGGTTTGTTAGTGCCCTACCCTAACAGATTCTCTTGAATGATTGAACAGTAGATCGATGAGAACATGTTGTGTGCATCTATCGATCGATCGATCAATCGATAGATAATAATTGACAAGATCGATATGTCACACTGGGCAGTAATGCAGTCTTGCTGTTGAAGTTTGTAATATACCGCACACTCGCCTCCCTGTCTAAAATCCATGTGTACTTCTCCAGTGGCGGTTCTAGATCAATTTCACTGAGGGGCTTGGCTGGGGCCAGGGGTTTTGATAGAGGGGCACATTCAACCCAGGCAAAAAAGACAGATTCGAAATCTTATTTGACTTTTTATTTTCATCAAACTTTTAAACCTTTGCAGACATAACATTACAGTGACGATGAAAAACAGTATAATAATCAGTCATAGTGAATTAAGT
>CAAKHF010020315.1:0-14121 GCA_901007745.1 Hippocampus kuda | reverse complement strand
AACATAGAGTTGTATTAGCAAAACGCAGCCACTATGGAGAGAAGTTTTACCAGCGGTCGTTAGCTATTGGTCAAACTTTTTTTTCTTTGGATTTGGGACAAACCTCCCCCCCCACACACACACACACACATGAATTAAGTTAACCTATAGAATTGAGGTTCTCACTTCTCCACAGTTCTGTCCCTTTCTCAATAATTTGTAATACACAGTATAACCTCGCTTTCTTTTATATTTTTGGGTAAATGCTCAAGGTTTTCAAATGTATGAATAAGCTGATCTTTGTATTTTCCAAATTTCTCATATGGTAGCATTAAATAGATGTTAAAAAGAAACGTTTGAAATTTGGTCTGGTTCTTTTGCTCAAGTGACGCTGTCATGTGATGATTTGCTAACAGTACGTAAGTTACAAGAACTTCAGTGTGTTCAGATCGCTGGTGGAGTCATTTTTGTATCCTGTACATCAACGTTAGTTGCTTACTAAATACCCTGCCTTTCGATAATTCTGTCTAAAAAGTAAAGTCAATGTTTAAAAAAAATACGTTTGCCAACTGGAAGGAATTGCTTCATTTTCATTTTTGCCAAATTCCACGACGTTAGTTTTAGTGACGTGGTTGGCAAAGTTGGCTAAATTAAAACTGTTGCGGTACATTGGAAAGTGCCAGCAGGTGGCAGTGTAACCTCAGGGGAAATCCGAAAAAACGAAAGAGCGACACGCGGACATTAGTACAACTATACCGCTCTTAATGAAAGAAAACCCGGTGGTCGCTAATATAACTTGAGAATGACGAGAAAAAGAGTAAAATAAGAAAATGAACCAACCAATAAAAATAAGTTTTTGCTTCGTGGTTTCACAGAAAATTGCAGTGTGAATTACTGAAACTCATGAAACAGGCCTGGACGAAAACAATGGTACTCTTAGTATTTTGTTGTACATAATTTAAAGGCAATTACTGCAATAAAACGGTTTTGTTACTTTTAATTGGACTTCTGCAGCTTTCAGCGGGTATTTTGGCCCACTCTTCACTATCAAATTGCGCCGGTTTGTCTCGAGTGTGAATGGGGCTTCCTCCAGACGGCATGTTTCAGCTGGTTCCACTGATCTTCAATCGGATTTAGATTGCGACTCCTATAAAGTCCCTTCAGAATAGTCCAATGTTTTGCTTGTGGCCATTCTTGGGTGTTTTTAGCTGTGTTTTGGGTCAATATTCTATTGCAAAGCCCATGACCTGCGACTAAAACCAAGCTTGGACAGCATGAGAATAGACTGATAGTCTTGACATTCCATTGTACCCTGCACAGATTCAAGACACCATGTGCCGGATGCAGCAAGGTAACCCCAGAGCTTCACATTATCGGGACTGTGTGTTTTTCTTGGCCTGCTTCATTTTTGCATCTTTGAACATAAAGCTGATGTGATTTGCTAAAAAAAAAGTTCCCCCTTTATTTCTTGTTAACACACAATTTAGCAAATTCTATTTTTTATTATTTACTTTAAATAGTGGTGTCCTCCTTGTAGTCCACTTTGGCTCAAACTATGATGGATTGTGGAATCTGACACTGATTTACCTTCACCTTTTGCATTGTCTGTCTCTTCAATTTGTCATCAATTTTCCTCCACTGGCCATTTTCACAGTGCAGAAGTTGTGGGTTCAATTCCAGCTCCGGGCCTCGCTGTGTGGAGTTTGAATGTTCTCCCCGGGCCTGCGTGGGTTTTCTCCGGGTACTACGGTTTCCTCCCACATTCCAAAAACATGCATGGCAGGCGGATTGAACACTCTAAATTGTCCCTAGGTGTGAGTGTGAGCGCGAATGGTTGTTCGCCTCTGTGTGCCCTGCGATTGTCAACCGGTTCAGTGTGTCCCCCGCCTACTGACCAAAGACAGCTGTGATAGGCTCCAGCACCCCTTGTGAGAATAAGCGGATTGCAAAATGGATGGACGGATGGATGGACGGATGGATGGATGGAAGATGTCAGCAGACCCGTGGCCTTGCTCCTGGGAGCATTTTGCAATACGCTCAAAGTGTACTTTGCCTCTCCGAGCACACCACACTGAATTTCCAAGCTGCATGACCCTTGTGTGACCTTTTCTAGCCCATTTTTAAAATGGAGACTGTAGCAAAGAAAAGCAAAGATGACAGAGAGAGCCGTTGCTTCCAGGACAAGTGGAAAATGACTTCTTTTTTTTTTTTTTTTTGCACTGAAATACAAAACAACTCGGTCTGTCAGACTTGACAAGAGACTGTAGCAGTTTTCAAGGAATTCATGAGCAAGAGGTACGGAAAATGGATGGATGGCCATTTTCAGGGCAGTTTGCTGCAGTCCTATTGATCTTAAATTTCTAAATAATATGGTCACTGGAACGTTCAAGCACCTCAGAGATGGTCTAATAGCCTTTCCCTTTAAAATTAATCTATGTAATTATCTTTCTAATCTCCTAAAAAAAACACTTTCCTTGGCTTCCTCTGGACCATATTTTATGTAATAAAATATGGTCACACTTGTGGATTAGAAATGTAAAGACACCTCTGGGGTACCATCATTTATTTTTTTATCCAGGCCTGTTACATGAGTTTGTACTTTAAAATAATTCTGTTGAACCACGATTCATAAACAATGTCTGATTTTTACTAGCTATGAATGTAATACTTATGCAACTAAAATATCCTAACATTTGGTGGAGGTTGATTGGACAGGCGAAGCCCTAATTAATAGATTACAAAATACAACCAAATTTGTTTTCTCCATACTTGTGATCATAAAAGTCATTTCGTAACTAATAATAAATTATTTTTTCAAACGCAGTTTTTAGGGGCCAAAATCTGATAAGAATTATTTTATTTTATTTTATTTTTTTGTATCATTCCTGCATCAGGTTGATTTGTAATATTATTTTTCCACAAACACAAACACACGCACATACACTGAAATATATCGTCCTGCTCTCCCTGTGCGTCCCTCCCCCTTCACATCTGCTCCTCCCCGGGATTACAGTACAAATGTGTGTGTGTGTGTGTGTGTGTGTGTGTGTGTGTGCGTGTGCGTGTGTTAGGGGGGTAAAACAAATGTAATGTGCCCTCTCTTGAGAGGTTAACCAATCAGGGTGCCCAGATGCAGGGATTAACCAATCACACCACAGAGGGAGGGAGGAGGGCGCGGGGAGAAAGAGATTACATTGTGCACAGACGGGGATTAAATCAATGCAGAGTGCAAAAAAAGTGCTTTGAAGTGCTGGTCGCCCGTTTCTCTTCTTGCAAATCATCCTGAAAAAAAATTCAAACCACATAAAAAAAATAAAAAAAAGCAACAAATATAATCCGGTTTTATTATTCATGTGAAGATTACATCCAACATCATTTTAATGTACTTTTTTTTGTTTGTTCTTTTTTGAAATCACATCCAAAATGAATTTATAACACCTCTACGCATCAATACAATAAAACGAAATGGAAATCAATCAAGATTTAGAAACATGGCAAATTAAATGCATTAAAAGTCATTGAATATCTAGAGTTGGAAGGATTGGACGGGATGGCATTTGCGACATAAACATGTTGTTGGATGCATTGGACATTCGTGTGGCGGTAATCAGGTCATGGCGGGATTACCAAATTGTCAGAGGAGGAGTGTGGCAAGGGTGGAAAGAAGGGGATGATTCATATAGTGATATGGGGGGGGACATGTTTGAGCCACTGTGAAAAGGAATTTAGTTCGATGACTCAAGAAACTGTCATAAATGGCATGCAAATAGAAGACACACAACTGGAAAGAAAAAAAAAGCAACACAAGAAGTACGTAGGGGAAAAAGCAAGAGAGCTGGGAAAAGGAAGGAGAGGAGGTGACAGAGACAAAAAGAGAGGAGGATAGGGCAATAATCCCAAGTAATTCACTTAGGGCATTGCTGAAGGGTGGTAAGAGGATTGGGACACTTCCAGAATCAGATCAACAAAAATAACCAAGACGGGCCGAGGAAATGACGAACATGACGCTTTGGACCTGACCGGAACATGATGTGTTCATACTGACCTCTACCTAACAGGAACAAACCGTCTTAATATGACACACAACTAAAAAAAACCCTGAAAGGTCATAATTGTCAAACCGAATTTGGACGATGACACTAAACGCAAAACACCGTAGAACTGAACACAAACGCTCAAGAATACATCGATGCGAACAAATGACATATAATGAAAGAAAGAAATCCAAAGAAATTGAAAGTCGAGACGTTTGCAGCTCTCCTTAACTCGCCGAGTCCATCGTGTTAACGAAGGAGTTCTCTCAGTTTGTTATCATGTGCAGGCCTCCTACAAACTGGAAAAAAAAGGCTTTTTGATCCTGTGGTTATAAAATCAGTTTGTAGCCTGTCAGCATTTGCTGTCCAAATGTATCGGGCTGGAAAAGAGCTTCTCTACCAGGCACGTGCCTGACCCTGATTGGTGCTTGTGCACCAGCCCTTAAATTCTGAATGGAAAAAAAATGCCCTTTCTATCGATATTTTCAAAAACAAAAACAATATTTGCCTTTCTGTCATCAATCACCGCCAATGTTTTGATATTTTCAGGACATTTTTTTCGAGTCCTTTGTGAGAATTGTGCACCTGCCGATTTCCGGCGCCCACCTTGACCCACCCTAAAAAGTATGGTGTAAAAAGTTATGAAATGATTTACCTGGATGTCATTTTTGTATATCACCAAATCTGGCATTTGAAAAGGGATGTAGAGAATAGACTTTCTTCGACCTGTGTTAGTTGTGTGAGCAGAAATCAAAACATAACAGAAAAGAAATCAATACATAAATATATACACTTTTTTTGTATAAAGAATTTTGTCAATGGGTGCCACTTTTTTTAAACTTGAGCATCTCCCCCTAAAAAATTCTTTGCACGTGCCTGTTCCCTACAACGCTAGCCTGATAGTGAAATTAAATTTATACAAAAGAAAAATAAGCAGCATGCCTCACACTAACCAAACTGGATGCTGCCCTGTGGTGCTTTCTAGAGGACCTGGAACTTCCAGGAGTTTTGGTCCTTATGGTCCAGGCAGTCCATTGTAGTGAACCCCAGTTTCCAGGCCTGCTGATCCTTGTAGTCCAGGCAGTCCACCGAGGTGAAGCCAAGGGAGGAGGCGGTGCTGTAGCCCTGCGAAGACAGCGAGGCGGGCGATTGGCTTAGGGAGCCCCCCATAGAGGGTACAGTGATGGGGCTGAGAGCGCCCCCGGTGCCCGAGAGCTGCGAGTGCATGGGGGACAGGTAGGCGCTGCAGTCCAGGCCTGTGAAGTAGGAGGTGGTGCTGGTGTAGCCTTGGGCGTAGGCCGACGGCTGGCCGTAGCTCATCGGGTAAGGTGATGGCCTCTGCATGCAGGGGGCTGTGGAGGAGGCCAGCGGGTCAGGGAGGGGTGATATGGCCGGACTCCAGATTGACACGGAGGTGTTTCCCGCGCCGGAGCTCTGGACCAGGCCGGAGCCCGACTGGGCCGACGAGGGGCTGAAGGAGTCGGAAGGATTCGGAACGGGATCGGGGGCACTGGCCTCCTGGACTGGAGAGGCCTTCTTCTTGGGGGGTCGGGGTTTGGACTGGCCGCTGCTCTGCTGCTGCTGCTGACGGCACTTGGCACGTCGGTTCTTGAACCACACCTGGACACAGACAACAGGAGGGTTTGGCACAGAAGCACTTTCCTGCCTCCTTAGTCCACTATGGAGTATTTTTGGACCCTTTAATGACGCCACTCTTCAAAACTGTAATGTGAAGTGAGCCAAAGAAAGTGACATCAGTTTTGTTGCTGAAATGTCAGTCCTAGGAAACCCCATACCCCGATGACAGACAGGGACTTTTAATCAATAAGAAGGAGGGAGGCCATAGTCTAGGGCAAATGGGAAAACCAAAAAGTGACTTAAATATCCATTCCTTCTTTTCCTATAGTCCTTAATATCCTGTTCAGGGTTGCAGGGAACTGGAAATGTGACTTTACCCAAGATTGGTTGCCCCCCCAAAAAAATAAAATAAAATCACAGGACAAACCTGAACAACCACTCAAATTGACTCCATTGAAATGAACAAATAAATTATGTCAGTGACTACTTCAATGACTCCTCATTGAAAATACATTGTTTTAAAACCTGTAATTACAATGTTATTACTAATAATCTGTGCCTATTTGGATTATTCAATTCGTTTCAGGAGGCGTGTTGATTATGTGCTAATGTCTTGGCTCTGTAACCTATAACCCCCCCCCCCCACCCCACCTGCACACGTGACTCAGGCAGGTTGATCTTGAGGGCCACTTCCTCCCTCATGAAGATGTCCGGGTATCTGGTTTTGGAGAACAGGGCCTCCAGGATGTCCAATTGTGTTCTGGTGAAGGTGGTCCTTTCCCGTCGCTGCTTCCTGGGTGTGGCTTCAGATAAAAAGGATAAAAAAGGGAGGTGTCAGCACACAGATGAGCTTCTTGAAGGTCACGTGACGTGCTCGCTGACCCCCGCCCTCTACCCAACTCCCCTCCCTTTGTTTTCCTGAAGCAGATCGGCGTGACAACAAACACACAGACAGTTGGGAATCTCCTTGAGTGATCTTGACTTTGCTGCGGGGAGCGTTTCGTGCGTATTTGCTCATTATACTGAAATATTCAAGACCGCGGTGTCAGTTTCCCCCTGAGAGGGAGAAAAACTTTACTCGCTAGAGTTTAGTTTGCGCAGTCAAAGTCCCAATTATTTGTCCTCCGGGGTGCCACGGCCAAACGCCTCAGAGTATTTGTTTCAGAACGAGTCAAGTGAGGAAGACGTGAGAAGAAGGATTTGGCCTCGCCGAGTGTCTCAGTCGCATGCCAAGCGACATTTAACTGAATCTTCGGGGAAACTGACTGCAGGGGTGAATGAAGAAATAGAAACCCGTTAAACCCTTTTCTGATTTACAATTTGATAATCGAATCTGCTTTTCATCTTTTAAAAACAGCCCGAATGTTTGTCTAAAGCGGATCTACACACCAGGACAATTTTATTCGAATTACGTCACATTGACCCACGTTAAAGGTTAAAACGAAAGATAAAAATATAATTTAAATATCTACTATTTTAATTGTCTATTATTTTACTGTCATCTAATTGTTTTAACTTAACCATATTTATGGTTAAATACGCATACATTGTTTTGGCGGTGTAGAAATAAACAAAAGAAACGTGAAAAATGTATAGCATATAACAACAACAACAATAATAAAATAAAATAAAAACTTGTCCGCTCAAGTCGGGCTACCCACACAAAAAAAATAAGCAATTGCCCGTTCTGTTCAAATAGTAGGCTATTTTCTTAGTTCAAGACATACATCACACCAATACAACATTTAATCAAAAATATATTCATCCAAGTCAACGCTTCTCATCATTGAGCAGATTTAAACATTAACTTTCGTTTCAAAAATTAAATATGTATATTTAGCTAGGGCTTATGGTTATTTATTTTTATTTTTCATTTGACACAATATTACATCCTACAAATCAAAAACATTTCATTTGTCAATATAATAAGAAGAACAACAATGAACATGTACAAACAATCAAATATTTCAATTGCCATCATAAAGATTACGCATTAACCTAACATTTAAATAACCGCTTCTGGTTATTTACGCGCGGTTTTACGCAAAAGCTACGTCATCAATCGAGAATGAAAAGCAAAGAAGCACAATTAAAAAGATATAAAATCATACGTTTTTTTTTTTTTTTTTGGTATTGTTTTTACTTACACGGATAAGCGACGGTTGTGTGCAGCACGTCCATTCCCGGGCCGGGCAAATTTAACCCGTTCATGGTGTAATGAGGTTGTTTTATGTAGGACATCATCTTGACTGCAGCCTCTTAAATCCCGACGCTCTTGTTTATGCGTGTAGGATGGACGCAACGCAACAGCCGAGGACCTCAGCTGAGGCGACAATCAACTCACTGAATCCCCGTGATTCCAAACCTGCGCTTTTTAGGGGAAGAAAAAAAAAACTTCACTTTGTAACGGTCAATTTGGAGGAAGATGGTGAACGGCGAGCATCATCCGAACTGTTCTTGTTTTTCTTCCTCTGAGGATGTCAGCACAGGTGTGGCGGCCTCGGGTTCGACTTGATGGCGAGAGGAGAGGATACTCAACTGAATACGTTCGTCCCAGCATAGGCTGCTAATTAGAGGGCGTAAAATGGCTCCGGCTATCCCCGCCCACCGCACGCACGCGCAGACGCAACAGGTTGCAGGCAACCTTGTGTTCGTTTATTTAAACTCAGTGGAAATATTTAGTCCTCAATGAATAAACTCCCCATAATAGGGCAAAGTACATAATAAAGTATGCCAGCCATGCTTCCGGGTTGGAAGCGCCACCAGTCCAAAAGATCAAGATGTTGAGACAAATGAAAAAAAAAAAAAAACAGAATAAAATAAGGAGGATGTATCAGGGCTTGGTGAAGGAAAACCGAAGTTTGAAAGAAAGTACACAGGAGGACTACAAAACGAAGCACTACTGGGCTTGTTGATTCGGAGATGTCACGAGGAGAGCTGAAAGAGAAGAAATGCAGATGAAAGTAAAGGCGACTCCGAAACAGAGAATAAGTACCAGATGGAAGGAGTATTCAATAAAATCTGGTAGAGAAACAAGGGAATGATCGGAATGCCCTTTACGGTAATTTATGGAGAGGACATGATACCTAGCGATGCACTGCAAAACTATACACTAGAAGTTGTGCAGATACTTGTGTGTAAACAAATAAATAAATAATGGAAGTATTCGTGGCAGGGTGGGTGAATGGTTAGCACACCCCAGCTTTCCTGTGTGTAGTATGCACGTTCTCCACATGCCTCTGGGGGTTTTCTCCGGGTCCTCCGGTTTCCTCCCACATTCCAAAAACATGCATGGCAGGTTAATGGAACACGCTAAATTGTCCTTCGGGGTGCGTGTGAGCCCGAATGGTTGTTTTGTCTGTGTGTGCCCTGCGATTGGCTGGCTACCAGTTCAGGGTGTCCCCTGCCTACTGCCCCAAGACAGCTGGGCTCCGGCACGCCCCGCGACCCTTGTGAGGATAAGCAGTTCAGATAATGGAGAGATGGATGGGCGGTCAGGCTGGGGTGAGAAGAAATGGCAATGAAATGGTGGATCTAATCTTGTACATAATGCACATCTCATTACGTTTCGATTAAAAAAAAGAAAACAAAAGGTGTCACAAGCTGTGAATATTCCATTCGTTTTCAACACGTCTTGTCCTGAACAGGGTCACGGGTGGTGCTTGAGTCTATCCCAGCTGACTTCAGGTGAAAGGCAGACCACACCCCAAACTGGTCACCAGTCAGTCACCGGGCACACGGAGAGACAAATAACCATTTTCACCCACATCCACACCGTCACTGAATGGGAACCCACCCCACGCTTCCTGAACACAAGTTCGGCGAATGTACCACTACACCATCCGCGACTGCTGTAAATATATTGTGTTTAATTTTGAAAAATCCTGTTTATGATAGAATAATGCAATACTGTATTATCATTGCCTTTCTTGCTGATTGGCTGCGGAAAAGCACATGGTTCGACAAACTTATTGGGTAGGGTCGATTTATAATTCTGTTACCAAATATGCTCATTTGCACGAAATGTCGACATCCTTTTGCGACTAACACTCTCATTACCGATTAAAAAAAAAAAAATCAAATACACGTATATGTTGATTAAGATAAGATAAGATAAGAAAACCTTTATTTGTCTCGCAATGGAGAAATTCCCATTTCACAGCAGCAAAGTTATGAAAGGAAGAAGTAGAATAACAAAGTATAGGAGCTAATAATATTACATTTTGGTTTTAAGGTCTGAGCTGCCACAATAACTTCATTAGTTGAAATGACTTAATACGTTTGATGCATGACATTTTATATCCAAACTGCATCCTCAGCAAAACCCAGAAAAAAAAATGTGATCGTTTTTGATTCATACTGCAAATGTGGCGATCACATCAGATTCTGTTTTGCGCCGAACAGCTGCATTCTTATGCTCTCTCTCTCATCACCGACATCCACAAACACCCGGTTGCACAAAACCGACAAAGCTCATTCGATTTATCATAATATGCTTTATCTGAAAAGTCTCTTATCACCAGATAAAGGGAGCAAAGACTGAGCAATCCATTCAGTGCTGAAACCGGGACGGAGCCTGAAAAGAACTATCGCCAAGCCAAGTGCACCAAGGAGTGAGTTTTGACTGAAAGACAGGAAAACGCCGTGAACAGCAAAGATGGAAGAAGAAGGAAAAGAGAACACCGGGGAGATGGACAATTTTATTTCAATGGAGGAAGAACAAGCAGTGGATTGTCGCCGTTTTCTAAGCTTTGCTAAGAATCCGGGGAAACAGGCTCAGGAATTTGTTTGAGACATGTTGAATGTACTGTTGTGTATCTTTTTTCAACTTTTTAACAATAACGCTTGAACAATGGCAAAAGGTGAATGGGGGGTGGGGAAGGATATTTTATTGGTCAAATAACAATTTGGAAAACAGGGTGACTTTCATCCTTTCAGGCACAACAGTTACTACAGTGGACAGTTTCTCATGTTATCAGGTTACAGGGTGCGTGAAAGGGTTAAATTGTCATCAATATTCTGCATCAATGTCTACTCTGTTGTATATGACCACCAAGTACAAGTGGAACAGCCCGGACAAGTGTGGAAGAAGACGGAGCCGCTCTATATTCCTTTGCTGGACTATACCCTCCCCCGGAGATGGACTAGAAGCACCACGCAGGCAGTGATGCAAGCAAGGGCTTTAATTCATGATTTATTTATATCTCTGGAAGGTATGAAAACCAGCCTGTGGTATGAGCGTGGATAAAGAAAGGAGGGGGGGGGGTTTACAGGTACAGATAAATAGAGGGGTGAGGATTGAAGGACAGAAAAGAAACAGGTGAAGGGGCAGAAAAGAAGATGGAGGGAGAGGAGGGCAAGGGGAGGGGGGGGCTACCGCTTCTCGTCCCCACTGACACACTGCTGCAGTTAATCCAGATTAGAGTGTCTAAAGCAGGTCGGCTAAATCTGCGGGCCAGCCAGCAATACAGAGGCCGCTGTCAGTCCCAATCACTCACTCGGCGCACACACGCACACTCCGTTAATCTCCTCTGTGCCACCAGCAGCTCAACATGGACTGATACTGGTCAACCACCCAACCCCCCTTTCCTCGTCCAGTTCAACATTATCAAATATGCAGTATAATCTTTTTATTTAAATTTTTTTTTTTTTTACAACATCCAATCAAAGGTTTGCAAAATTTTCACAAGAGAAAGGGAAAGACCCAGAGATTGGCTCAAAGTGGGACTGACTTGTCACGGTTGGGCTAAAAAAAACAAAAAAACAAAACAAACAAAAAAAACAATGTAATTGCAACCCCCCCCCCCACACACACACACACCCTCAATATTCCAACTGCGATTTAACCCTTTCAGGGACAGCGGTTACTCCAGTGGACAGCCCATCATGTTATCAGGTTACAGGTTTTCATTATTGGTGCATGAAAGGGTTAATATTGAATTGAATTGAATACAACTTGGCGGCCCGGTAGTCCAGTGGTTAGCACGTGGACTTCGCAGTGCAGAGGTACCGGGTTCAATTCCAGCTCCGGCCTCCCTGTGTGGAGTTTGCATGTTCTCCCCGGGCCTGCGTGGGTTTTCTCCGGGTGCTCCGATTTCCTCCCACATTCCAAAAACATGCATGGCAGGCGGATTGAACACTCTAAATTGTCCCTAGGTGTGAGTGTGGGCGTGCATGGTTGTTTGTCTCTGTATGCCCTGCGATTGGCTGGCAACCAATTCAGGGTGTCCCCCGCCTACTGCCCGAAGACAGCTGGGATTGGCTCCAGCACCCCCCGCGACCCTAGTGAGGATTAAGCGGTTCGGAAGATGAATGAATGAATGAATACAACTTTATTGTCAAATGTGCTGTATGTGTACAGCACAGATGAAATTTCTTCCCTCTCAACATAAAACAAGAGGAGCCGCTGCGGGTGTCCGCGCCACCCAAAGAAAAGTTAATGACAAAAAATGACAAAATTATACAAGACAACACATGAGACACAGACAATCGTGCAATCTTAACCACTTTCCTGCATACACTTTGTTGTCTGAAGCAGTTATAGATGAAAGAGGAGCGAATCAAAGTGATTATTTTTTTAATGGTTCTCTTCCCATGTATTCTTTAATAAACACAAGCAATAAAATAATCTCTATGACGAAACAAAATTAGATTCAATATCATGTACATGTTTTTCATGTTTGATAGGTCATCTTAAGCTAAAATAAAGGCATATGAATCATGAATTAAAATCAAGGACAATTTTTGAAATCAACTTTAATTATTGGGGTTCATTTACAAACAGTCTATTAAACTATGAAAATTTAAGAACATTCTACCAAGCAGGTGCGGCATAAACATCAATCAGTTGATCCTACGTTCGATGACCACAATAATGCAAACAAATTCCTGACTTTATCACTTAAAATTTTCATGGTTCATGAAACAATATGTAAACTAGAAGTGGGCGTCGTCAGTACATCACGAAGCTTCTGCCATACCACTACAGGCCCGCCCAGTCAGTCCAAGTCGTCAGCGACAACCAAACTGCTTCGAGAGCGGATTTACCGGTACTACATCACACATAGGTGCCGCACAGCTGACACACCACCAAATACAGGAAAAAAAAATATCAAATAAAACAGTGTTGTTCACCTTTTGATCCCACAGGCATCTCACTGTGTGTGTGCATGTATATGTGTGTGAGTGTGTGTGTGTGTGTGTTCTCGATGCCGTGTCACTGCCACTGACGAGGTGATGGGTTGGGACCGCGTGGGTCAGCCTGTAAAACAGATGGAAACTCATTGGGGAACAGACGATGCTCCCCTCTAAAGTAAACACTTGTACTGCAATTCTTAAAGGGGTAGTCAACCCAAACATTTTCTTTCCAATAATATGTTCTCTGCACCTCCACTACTCTAAGTGGTGTATGGGGTGTACGGGAGAGGTAGTACCCTTGAGGGAGATACGGTCGCAGCTGCATTGCTGATGCTTTATAGCTGGTTGATCATTAACTGGTCCTCACCAACACCCAGCTCTTGTCTATGGCTCCAAGTAGCAGAGTTTCTGCGGCCACACCACGGTAAACTGCTTCGACCGGCAGGCTAAACTAGACAAGGGTAACCGGGGGGTCCTTGGCCCCCTGGTGAAGAGCTTGGAGAGGAGATAGGCACCACCAAGTTTAATCGCCTACTGAAATGTCATGAGGAATAAACAGTCAGGATCACACATGCCGGATCGGTCGAGGCCCGGAAAAACAACGACCGCGCTACCCACTGATTTGCCCCAGGGTGGGGACGACAAGTTTACTACTGGGACAAGAACACCATCAAGTCATCACAGCCTCCCAAGGAGTGATACCGTCATTGGTACATGGAATGTCCGCACACTGTATGCCTGTGGGAAAGTGAAAGAGCTGACCCATGAACTAGACAGATACAGGTGGGACGTCTTGGGAATGGCTGAGGTTAGGTGGACCAGCTGTGGTGAGACCACCACAGAAGAAGGTCACAAGATATGGTATAGTGGAGAGGAATCTAGACACCAACATGGAGTTGGCTTTATTGTCAACAACAGCAAAATTAACTCAGTCATCAGCTGCACGCCTATATCCAGCAGGCTCATCAGCATCCGGATCGCTGCGCGGCCCATGAATATTACCATCATACAAGTGTATGCCCCAACGATGGACTATGATGATGATGCAGTAGAAACTTTTTATGAGGAGTTAGAAAACACCATCAAGGCAACACCCAAGAAGGACTTTCTCATTGTCCTGGGACTGTTTCCACATAAAACCTCCCAAAGAACGACATGTCATTCACCAAATGGTGCGACACACAATCAAATAGACGACATACTGACCCCACAAAGATTCAAGTCAAGCATCAACAAAGCCCAAAACCGAAGGTTTCCTGGTGCGGACGTGGGAAGTGACCACGATATGGTCCTGTTGACGCTCGGACTCAAACTTAAAACACAAAAGCAACACAGTACACCACGCATCAGGTTCAACTTAGACAAATTGAAAGACCCACAAGTTGCAGGAATA
>CAAKHF010020313.1:43600-56402 GCA_901007745.1 Hippocampus kuda | reverse complement strand
CAAAAAGCCTTTGTATTCATGTACTAATCATCTTATCAATGATCTACACACATACAACAGATTCACATATAGTAAATCAATGTGTAAATATATATATATATATATATATATATATATATATATATATATATATATATATATATATATATATATATATATATATATATATATATATATATATATATATATATATATATATATATACACCATTCATATTTATACCTGATTTATATTTTTGTAACACAATATTTGTTTACTTCTTTTGAACACAGCAAGTGATGGTCACCTTTTCGTTTCCACCCGCCCATCCATGTTCTGATCCACTTATCCCCACGAGGGTCACGGGTGTGCTGGAGCCTATCCCAGCTCACTTATCATTGACATATATTGTAGTATAAATAATTTAGGACCAAGCACAGATCCTTGGGGAACTCTGTGAGTTTAACTGTACATAGTGATTTCCATCATCGAGGTAGCTTCTTATCCATTTGTATGCCAAACCTCTGACACAGTATCTCTCAAAATTTTCCAAGATTATTTTATGATCTAGAGCAGTGGTTCTTAACCTGGGTTCGAACTCTAGGGGTTTGGTGAATCAGTCTCAGGGGTTCAACAGAGCCTCTGCCATGGAGGTTAAGACGCACCTAACTCGACATGTCAATTAGTTATGACACGCCCGCTTGGCCATCACTGGCTGGTTCATTTTGTGCACAATTTAAAAAAGATTATACATCAAAAAGTGTTTTAAAGTCTATGAAACATCTCTGCTTGACAGGTACATCAATCCCCTCTTTTTTGATTTTTTTTAATTCACTACATATTCCAAACAATGAAACATAAACTCCAACTGATAAATGATGTCGTAACACTGTATTATGAATACGCTAAAAATGAAGCAGTCATGGCTAACTCTGACTTGTGTACAGTGTTACAGTGATTTTAGGATTTGTGATGATGATATTTTTTAAAGATGGGCAGCGTTCTCTGTTACTATCACAGCTGTGCAGTTTCATAATTGCATGACATTTAGGAATGGAGAGGTTTAAGATTAGTGAAGTGATGCTGCATTCAAATCTCGCTCGTGCAAACTCCCCGTTCAACCAGACAATTCACTTCTCCACCGAAGCACAGCCATGCACCACCAGCCACTGAATGAACAAAAAGCTACTGGTAATCATTCCTTTGAGGCTTCACATGCTTAGCCACATTAACCCTTTCACGGACAACGCTTATTGCAGTGGGCAGCTTATCATGTCATCAGGTTCCAAGGTGCATGAAAGGGTTAAATTCTAAAAAGCACACGACAGTTTTCAAGGTTCTGACTTTCATTGCTGATTAATGAGAAAATTCATCCATCCGCCGTGTGCCAGTCCAAGAATTTCAACCGAGAGGTGCAGTACAAATGAGTCAGAGTAACCACAGAAAAAAGCTGGAGCCCTTTTTCCATTGTTCCTGTCTATCTGTTTATCTATCTATTTGTCTGTTTATAAACAAATACGGTTCAGCATTACATACTCTGGCTATTTTGTTTTAGTTCCAAAAGGTTTAGTTTTGCACTTGGGGACCCATGGGTGGCTGTACAGTAGGTCCGCTGGATTAGAAATACAAATACTTGACATTCCTGGAGCACTGGCAGCCCAGCTATGCCACTGTTAAAACTTTATTTCAGTTGTGAGCTTCTATAATGAATCCCCAACGATTGGGGCAGTAAAAGACTGCTTGTCCCAAACACATATTCTAAGTAAGAAAAACATTGCTGTCTTGAGGGCAAGTGTCAAACACATATTAACGTTGTCTTACGTTGACTGGGGGAATCAGTTATCACCGGTGTTGACTTGCGTTGCTCTGAGCTTTCAAGAACACGAGTGATTCACCAAAAATAAGGAAGTGAAACCGTAAAAACTGCGGTTGCTATGTTGTGTGACTGCAGCAGCTCCACCTGACTGGTGCTCAGGGAGAATTTCTTTGTCTCGTCAGTCCTCCTCGAGAGAAACTCGAGAGAGGGTCATTTCCTCAAATGACACATGCGTACTGCACAAAAATGACGCTGCGACGTATTTGTTAGCTTGTCTGTTCCTGTCCTCAGCACTAGCCTTACCACCAACCACAATGACAGCAAAAATAAAGTCGCCCAATTTGCTTCATAATGGAGGAAGGAAATGTTCTGTTTCATCTTCTTGTTCATGCAAATGCTCCACCATCCCCTGAGTGCACTTCCAACTATTTACAAAATCCCTCGGAGGATTGCTCTTGTAGTGAGACTAATAGTTGCTTCACTTTTCCATCTTGTTCTCTGTTTTTGCAACCTTCCAGCTCGAAACACTCTCCTCCATCCTTCCTTCTTCCTTCTAGCCTTGAGTTATGTTTTAGTTGAAGAATGGTTCTGCCTTTTAAGAGGCTTTTCCATTAATAATGAGGTGGAAGTTGTTTCAGTCCTTGCCTTAAAAGAGCTGGTGCACCTCTTTTTCATCTGGAAATGCTTTTATGTAGCATGCATTTTGGGGAAAGCAAATCTCATTAACAAGTCTCGTTAACTAATTCTCCATTAATTACTCACATGTAACACTCATGTAAAAGTCCCAGTAAAGTAAAAATAAATGTCTGGTGAATCTTTCACATCACAGAGAAGAGTGTCGTGCCATATTTGAATGATTACAAATAAAATTGCCAAGTACTGTATATAAAAGGATGCTCTCAAATTGTGAAATAGAAAGCCCTTTTTTCAGCCAGGGGCGATTCTAGGATCAGAAGTCTTTGGGTGGTGAGTTTTGGCGCCAGAGCACGTAGGAGGGGCATTCTTCGAGAGGTGTTGCAAGTTTCTGATTTTACTGCTCATAAAACGTTTTCAAACACACTCGCGCACTCACAATAAAAGTTTCAATGATAATGGGCATCCAGTCAGTTAGCCAGTATCACCATGACCTTCACATCAGCACGTGCAAAAGTATGCTTCTCTCGTTGCAATTCAAAAAGGACAGAGGTCCTATCTGACCATCTGTAATGTTTCCTAGCTTGACAAAATATCAGCCAACTCCTACCCAACAATAGAAACAGGCATATACGGTTAACCACAGCAAAACCTAGCCCTGGTTATGATAATAGTATGTTGATATTGTTTGGTGCAAGGTAAAACATTTGCCATAGTTCTCTTTTTAAAATAAGGTAGGGCTCAAACTACGTCATGTGACGCGCTTAGCTAGCGGCTCAGTCAAAACGAGGTTGTATGGTGAAGTGCCTCAAACCATTCTTGAGGAAAAAGGTGTTTTGACACTTTTGTCTTGTTAAAAAAAGACATACAGCAAATAAAATCTTATGATCTCACAAATTTTGGGGCTGCTTGGATTTAGTTTAGGGATGCTTCTGCATCCCCAAAAATGTGCTAGACACAATCTTTGTTATTCCTATGCATCCTTACATTTTTGGACATAATATATTTGGCTTAAGTCTCCAGCAGCTGGAATCTATGCTAACGGGTCACACCGGGCTTTCCGAGACACGCGAGCCACCAGCTAGCTTTCAAGCTAATAGGGGCTCCTCTCGGCAGACCGAGAAGCAGCTGGCTTGTGTCAGGAGCCTGACCCAGCATCGTGTCTGTAAAAATCCATACACCAAAAGGTTTCCACAGTGTGATGTCATGCTTTCTTTCCCACCAATCAAATGTACAGTGATCCCTCACTTATCGCGGTTTATGGGGACCGAGACCACCCGCAAAAGACGAAAATCCACGAAGTAGGGTCACACTAACACACTGATCTAGGCAACCACGTGATGCGACACTGATCAAAGAGTAACCCACGTGGTAAGACACAAGGGAGGTTGCTGGGCGGGGCTGCGAAGATGCACAGCCAATCAACATGGCTGTGCATCGTGGGATAGATCCACTCATGCTGTCATTGGTCGACGTCGCGCTGGGAACCAATCAAGCTACAGCCATGTACAAAACCTCTGAGTCATTTGGCATTTTTCTCTGAATACAGTACTTTGGGGAAAAAAAAAAAACGTGATGCACAGATACCACGATAATCAAACCGTGAAATAGCGAGGGATCACTGTAGCATCTTGACCTCTCGCAGCAACTTCTCCCCTACCTGGTAGAATGCTCTGAGGTGTCGATTTAAGATGGAGAAGTTCTGTATTTTCTGCATGTAGTCATCCATGTCGCTGTCGTACAACCTCTCCACTCTTGGGTTGGGGTCTCTGGGACACACAATCACAGGTGTCACATTGACATGGAAGTATATTTACTGCAGCTTGATCAAACAGCTTGTTGCCACGTTTCTGCAGTCGGTGAATTTTAATGTGTGTGACACACTGCCAGCGAGAATCCTCATGCAATTAACTGTTGAAATAACCGAGGTTAAGTCAGGCCAAATTAATCAGCCTTTGGCCTACGACTGACAGAAGATCCTTTCCTGTCAATTGCAAAGCTATGGCTTCAATGTGGTTAAAAATGAACACGCTGATGAGGAATTCAGTAGAGATGACTAACAGGGTGCCATGTATGCAGAACTCATTTCATGTTTCATTGGATATTTGTGGCAAATATAAATGGAACGCGAATTAATGCCATTTATCAAAGTGACTGGAGAACAATGCAAGCATTACAAATGTGAGTGTGATAAATGTTATATTACCGGTAAGTTTATGCAAGACAATAAAAAGTATTTTTAATTAGAATAATGCTTCATAGAATAAACTTCAAATGTGTGCATATTACATTTGTGCTGCATTTTTTTTTTTTGACCTGATTGCAATTTTACTCTGGTTAACCTTTTAGGCTTGTAGGCGTTTTAATATCCAATTGGCGCACATAATTGTACACTATTCATCCATACAATTTTAGAACATTTTTTTTCACATCATTATCATAGGTGAACTTGAGCTGGCATAGTCCACCCTAGCTAGACTGGTCACCAGCAAATCAGACGGCACATAATAGACAAACAACTATTCACATTCACACCAATAGTCACTTTAGTCTTTGGAACGTTTTTGGAAAGTGGTAGAAAGTAGTAATTCCGCCAGAGCGCAGATTCGAATCCCAAACCTGAACTATGAGACAAAGGTGACAATCACTTGCATACCATGCCGCCTGACTGCTTCCTGACATGAAATGGTTGTAAATAAGCCTTACATGATCCTCATGACATTGTTGAGGAAAATCCCATTGGTCAGTCTGCGGTAGCAGTGCCGAGAATTCTGGGAAACGGAGTTCACGTCGATGTACTGGCTATAGAGTGGGACACCGTTTTCCATCTCCACCATCTTCTCAAAGAGATGAACCTAAGAGCAAATCAGAATTCTAAGAAAGAAACTGTGAACAAGGTGGGATTGTATATGCAAGTTTAAGATTCGAAACATTACGTACATCCCTGTACATATGTATCTACACAACAAAGACGGTCACAACGGGTCAGTAGGATGTAGTCGTATGTGACATTTTTCACAGAGCATAAGAATACATTGTATGCATGTGACCACTGTGATATGATGTGTAGCTATCCCGTCCGTCTGTGTTCAAGTATCCATTGCTTCAAGCCTTTTAAGTAACAACGTGCCTCTGCTATAGTTTTGTTACTGTGTCTATGGCATTTTGCACACGCATTCTCATTCAGCAAGCAGACTTTATAAGGCAAAGTCATGTTTCGTGTTCAACTTTAACGGGAGTGGCAATAATTGGGCCACTTTTTTTTTTAAAGAATTGTTTACTGAATTTTAATTACATTTTATTATTTATTTGAAAGGGACGATGGATATTGATGAACACTGGTACAGTGCTGCAGATACGCGCCAAAGTTAGCGTACAGCTAATTCACATTTGTAGTCTTTATGCCGGCGCATTTTCAAGCACCAACTTTTTTCCCCTCGTTATGCAGGCAAACGTCTCTACACGTTTTTTTTTTTTTCTCTCGGCAACTGACTGCTAGCAACGCCACTCGGCTTCTTTTCATTAAGCAGTTCACGTCTATGTTTTAGATGCATAAGTGTTACTTTTAAAGTGCACATAGCTTCACCGAATTGTTCATCGGGAGGTGGGGGTTCGCGTGACAATGTAAACCCACAACGAACTTCAACAGTTGAAATGAACATTTCAGACAATTATCATGATGTTATTTAGCTGTAAACGTTCGTATTGGCTGTGAGTTTTGCAGTTACAAATGAAGTTCGACCTCATTGTTTTGTTGGTAATCTGAGAGTTGCAAATCATGAGTTTCGCGATGGTCAACACCATCGACAAAGTAATCCATTAAGTCAAACTTTTGATCCTCACAGTTGCTCCATCGCTCTTGTGTTTGGGTCGCAACTTAATGCCAACAAGTGACGTTGATTAATTTGTCAGGTTGGCCCGAATGAAATAAAGACAAAACAAAAAAATAAACCTTTTTTTGTTTCTTGCCTTTCTAAAAATGGAAAGTGTGATCAATTCAGATTTCCATCTATAAACAAGATGACTCAAGTCTCAAGTAATGCAGTTCAAGTCAAAGTCAAAGACAAAGTCTTTCCCAAGTGTTATGACCCGAGTCCCCCATCTCTGCTAACACTCGATGCACACTGCTGCTTATTGTTTAGTAGGCTGTTTAGTTATTTTGGGGGGCTATATTTTGTCAGTACAGAGTAAAACTCATCATATCCAGTTGTAGAGATATGATATGCAGCACATGAACAAAATTAGCCTGTCTGCCTTCTCCCCCTCAACACAGAACTCCCTTTTTCAAACAGATGTTTGCACCTATCTCCCGTCAGTTATAGATTCATAACACCATGGGCATCTGACTGTCACTGGGGAACTTTGCTCCTTGGCCAACTGCAGAGAGGAAAAAGCAGTTCTTGAAGCATGAGGTTTTGGTCCCGATGGACCTCAGTGGGCGACCAGTAAAGGAAATTGAAAACGGGCGGCCTTTTCACACAAGCCGCCACACAGAAGTCTCTTACACCCGTGTGGGCAGGTGGGATGAGTGCGCTCACGCTTAGAAAGCGTTTCACGGTGACAGGCAGCCAAATGGGGCCGCAGCCAATATTTCAAGCTCTGCTAAGAAGAGCTGCCAATCCAAATGGCGGTATAATGATTGTTTTTCTTTCTACCTGCACTGTTGGTAAACAGAGACACAACCTGGACATGGTTGGGCATCTGAGGTAAGACCACGTGCTTGAGCTCTTGAGGATAAACAAGGTGGTGCACGTCATTCAGTGCGTGACTCGCATTGCCGTGCTTCCGTGTCGCTGAGTAAGTGCAGTGGCAAAATCCCCTCAAGGGAGATTCACAGTGTCTACAAGCTGCAGGCACAACGAAGAATTTGTCGTGTGGCTCATCTTAAGAGCTGGACTAAGCAGCAGGCATGTACACACATAGACATCCTCCAAGTGGTGCTCAAGCACCAGCTTTTTTGCCCTGTATGAGAAAAGTATTTTCTGCTTGAGCAAAAAAAAAAAAGTTTTCATTCAACAATACTGTATTTAAAAAATGAATAAATAAATTTACACTTGATGTAATAAATTTACTCTCAAAGGTATTATGATATCTGACAGGCATTTTGGAGGTTGTCCCCCCACAAAATGGCATAGGTTTAAAGCTTTTATCTCAAAAACTACCAAGACTAGCGCAATGAAATTGAACAGTTCAAGTGTTGAATTAATGTAATCAGAAAATACAAATATAGAATCTTGATCTATTTCGATACATTCTGTAAACATTCAAGGTCATTTCAACAATGCCAAAACTAATGAGAAGTTTTGAGGACACCGTGTATTCGTGTTCTTGTGAGAATTGTGCCGTGGCTCCCTCCTTGTCTTCTCAGCTCTCTCATACAGACCACCAGCCGCCAAGCTAAATTGCTGCACCTGCGGGTCTCATCTGACCCGCAGCATCAGGCAGTCAAGACAGGCCGATAATGACAGTGTTTGTGCAACCCATGAGTGTTTGGTGCAAATTTACCCACAATACATAATTTAACATAGTGTAACATTCGTAACGCTGAAAACATTGCGTGGCTATTGACCCGATCGTTCTGTAAACGTACACACAGGGGGTTTTATTGGCATAATACAAGGCCCGTTAACTACCAAAGGTGGGCTTTTGATTTGAAATGAAAGGTAAGTCTTACAGTAACTTGTGTACACAAAGACGAACAACCATTCACGCCCACACTCACACCTAGGGACAATTTAGAGTGTTCAATCCGCCTGCCATGCATGTTTTTGGAATGTGGGAGGAAACCGGAGCACCCGGAGAAAACCCACGCAGAACATGCAAACTCCACACAGGGAGGCCAGAGCAGGAATCGAACCCGGTACCTCTGCACTGTGAAGTCGACGTGCTAACCACTGGACTACCGGGCCGCCCCTAATTATCATGCACAACATTAATTTAAATAATTTGAAATCACTGCAGTATAAAGCCAAGAAAAGAAAGGTGACTAGAGCCGAAAGAAAAGGAACAGGCCACTCAGTGTAACAGCTCTTTGAAACCAAGGTCCCATTTTGATTGTTCTATTTTTTTCTTAATTTATTAATAATTTTGTCATAGCCTATTTTTTGTTTGTTTGTTTGGCTTTGAGCAACTGCTTCCACAAATGTCTGTGCATGTGCCTGTGCACCACGAATAATTCCCTTTACGTCATACAGTCTCCTCATTGAGCAGAAGGGGAGCAAAAACCTTCAGGCTAATTAACATTTCATGTGGAAAACAGCTTTTTTTTTTTTTTTTTTAAGAATATGGTTCAAATCCACATTGCTTTTGAAGCAAGGTCAATACGCAGTAAACTGGCTTATTGTAAGAAAATAAAAACAGAAGCCAGCCAAGGACACGGAAGTGTTGTGGCTGAAATGGAAAAAAAAAACTATTATGAAGATGCAAAGGACAATTCTGAAAAGGAGAAGTAGGTTTGTTTTGCTGCACACAATGAACTGATGTATTTAACAACCATAAATATTGTATTTTAATTTGCTCAAATGGAAAGGTGAATGTAATTGACCCGTGGAAATCATACACTGAAGCCGTGTAAGATTCTTAAGCTTTCTGCACATCATTGTTAGAAAAAAAATGATGACCTTTTCCTCTGGGCGAGAGTGATAAATGTTAAATGACATACCCAGTGCACCAATGCACTCTCCATGAATTCTTCTATTATCTCCATCACACTTGAGTCCATTGTAGTGCCACAATAGATGAGAGGCACAACTGCAGTCAGGCAGATGATTAACAAACAATATCAGTTCTCTACTATAGTGACTCTCACAGAGTCCATCTTCTGTCAAGTGAAGTAGTTTGACATTTGTGAGGCTCTTCTCCTCCCTTCCTCTCTCCTCCACCCCCTCCTCTTCCTCTTTGACTGTGACGCCCAGTTTCATTGCAAAACCACACCGGAATTGTCAAAAGGCTCATGTTGCATTTGTTAGGCAGTCTTCTTTCCACACGATCATGTTTCCTATTATTCGAATGGATCATAACGTATGTCAGATGGTGATTTGACAAATCATGTGCTGAGATCCCATGACGAGGCCTCATATCCTCATGTGTGTGCAAAAGAGCAAAATCCAGCCCACCCTTTTTTATTTGTTTCTCTCATGTTAATTCTCTGGATGTACAATGGGCCAACGTTGCTTTACATGCAGTCAGACATAATGTGGGCATTAAGGGGAAAAACAAAGATTCTTATAGCAATTTAGAATTCAAGGGACCCAACGTCAGTACAGACTGAATGAATCAGTATTTCCACTCTGTTACTTCATAGCTGTTTTTGCACACTGTGTGTTGGCGCTCTCTAGTGGTAAACAATCAGAGGTTCCATTTGCATCAATTTTGAGCACGTTGGTCAACAGCAAATTTTAATCAGAGATTGCTTTAAGGGTATCTAAACGTATTATTTACTTTTTATTTGCATCACGTCAGGTTTTTGAGATAATGTTTTGGTGTTTTTAAGTTTGACCTGGAAAAGCATGTGCGGTACGGGTTGTACCATGCGTTGTAACTTATACCTATGACGTTTCTGGAAAAAAAAAAATCCACCTGTTGCTGAACCTAACCCTTAATTCATAGAATTTATTAAGTATAGTTTTATTTTACATATTATATTATTATTATTGTTTTTATTCAAAAACAAGAGAATGCGTCAAATATGCTCCCTTTTAAATACTCACTATTGCTTGCATTCTCTGATGTGCGTTATGATCTGCATAGTATCAAGTGGAGTGGTGTTGAGGATTTATGTTATGTGCAGCGCTCTTGCTCACTGCTTTTATTCTGAAGGGACATCCCGGATGTGTATGTGAGCGCACTTCCGTCTTTTTGGTTCGCTGACGCGATACTCATGGCCACGGCTCGTATTACGCCGTGCTGCCGAGTTGTTCTAATCCAAGAGAATAAATATCCCTGAAGTAATCATCTGAACGTGTCTCACTATTGCACGAGTCTACCGGCCACTCTTCGTGATTCGCACCTCCTCAACAAGTGGTATTAATAATAATGTCCTTTATGTATCTTAATAAACAAGGAATTTAATAATACATGTAAGTGATTTAATTGATGACGTTTTCATTTACCGGTACTACTGAACATTACTTACTGCTGGCTGGACTGGCCATATAACTTTCAGAGCAGATGTCTGGTGATACAATGCTATTTAATTATTATTTTGCTCCAGTTTACCCCAAGAGACTGGTCCACAATTCACAAATCTATCGTATTTTTCAAGCCATAAGGCGCAATTAAAACCCTTGTGGACCAAAACATCCCATAACAGGACTGTTGACGTACTAACTAAAATGATGTCATGATCTATTAACATGTTGAAGGCGCTAACTTGTCCATATTGAATAGTCCAAATTCAATGTTTTTGTTTTTTACTTATATGCAGATGATAGTTACTTATACCCATAGCACAATACTGCTTTTTATTGCTTTGATGTCCATAGAGGGCACCAATCTCAATAAGTAAATAGAAACTATATATGTATGGATAGGTCTGATGCCACTGAACATTTTGAGTGGTCGCAAGAAAAAAAAGGATTCAGAAATGACTTGATATTACACTTTAAAGCCACCATTCCATTATAGTGCCTTTGTCCGATGTGTCGTTAAAAGAAATCAACGCACAAGGGTTAAAATTTTCTCAAAAACTGACATTGCACCTTTCATCCGGCGGGCTTTATGTATTTTAGGGATATCAGATTTTAAGTTTATCATCTTTAATTCAAATTCCTTTCTATTTACTTTCACACATCAGGCATACATGTTTTTGTCACACCGTAACTAGAACTACATCCTACTTTGGTGTCTAATGCTAGCTGAGCGATTCTGGTGGCACATTTCTATTGTTACAATGTGGGATAACATCATTGCTGTACGAGCCAGGTAAACAACACAGACCGTCCTCTTCTCCACTTGAAGCAACCCGCATTTTGATTCACGCCAAACAAAAGAATGTGAGACCTGGTTTCACCCTCGCATAATAATGGGAGATCTATCAAGAAAACATACGATACATGTAGAATAAAGTATTTGTCATACAGTACAATGCTTCACAAAGAGAAGGCACCTTATAATCCAGTCGGCTCTATGTATGAAAATGTGTAAAAATAGACTTGCTGATTGATATTGTTCCGAATAATCCGTTACATTTTCTGGTCCGAAAAATACGGTGCACAGCAAATTTAACAAAAGAACAACAGTGGCAGAGCTAGATGGTTGATAGGGGTGCTCAGGAGTCATGTCTGAATACATATTTTATCAGAAACTCTCTTTAGATAGAACATTTCATTCTGGCAGTCAACCTTTTCACACCATAGCAAGCAAACAACATGGCTGAGAAGTATACCGTTCCATCCACAATCACGACTTCATGAAATAAAATCAGTGATAATACAAGCAGGAACAAACATAATTAAAAAAGCAGTGCGTGTGTGTGTGTGCGAGCGGACCAGTCAAAATCAAAATGCAAGGATCGATTTTTTTTTTTTCCCCCAAGTACCGGTAATGTTTTAATACATTTCTTGGACTGCCTCCAAGTTGTATTTGTTGCCATCATCGTTGAGCGTTTGTAAAACAATGTGTGCAATTCTAGGGACATATTTTGGGTTATATTTTTTTTCCCTCGTTGTCAGTAACCATTCGAGTATGCAAATTACTTCTATTTTAGAAGTATCCTGCCAGATTATGACCCACACTGCAAAGACATTTTTTTCTCTTGTCTTGGGCTTCCCTCATGAAGTTTCCATACTACCTATAGAATTATTTTGATAGTTTTGGAGGATGGGTCTAATTTCTGACCTCAGTGTGAACCTGAACTTGGACTAGTTTAAATATTAACAACAACATTACTGTCCCCCATGCAATAACATCAATAATTGCATCAATATGACAGTATATCATCATGATCACTAAATGTTGCCCCTTCCTAAAGCTCTCATCAATCAGCTCTATAGCCACTGCATGAATAAAACAAAACATTGTGTTGTAAGCCTTTTTATTTTAAAAGAAAGGGACACACATTTGAAACATCATAGGTTATAAGATTGCGCACTATGATTTTTTTAATGGCATTTTAATCTGTTTTGCTTCATGTCATCGGGGGAAAAAAAACATTAAAAACTCGTAGTTGTTCTATGGCAGAGTGTGTTGCCATGCGTGCAGATAGTGCCTACGCAGCATTGCTTGGATAATGTACGCTCGGGATTATCCGATTGTTTTTGAGCTGCCTAGACAAGATGGCAGCTTCATATAGAAGTAACACACACACACACACACACACACACACACGCACGTGTATCTGTTTGTGTGTTCTTGGCCCCAATCATTTTACACATT
>CAAKHF010020313.1:798-43580 GCA_901007745.1 Hippocampus kuda | reverse complement strand
GTGTTGCCATGCGTGCAGATAGTGCCTACGCAGCATTGCTTGGATAATGTACGCTCGGGATTATCCGATTGTTTTTGAGCTGCCTAGACAAGATGGCAGCTTCATATAGAAGTAACACACACACACACACACACACACACACACACACATGCCCACATGCAAGCACACATGCACACACAAACACGTACAGAGACACAAAGACAAATTGCTCTCAGAATGGTCTATACAGTTTGTTTCTTTCCTCTCGTTCCTTGTAAAAATAGAAGCAGACACTATAAAGCGGTTAAAAATGTCTACCTTTAATAGGCTGTATGTGCATTGCCACTTTTAAACATTTCCCAAAGCATTTAATTGCAGTTCAGAAAAACTCTAATGCTGTGAGATGATTAATACAGTGCACACGGGATGACATCAGCTTAAAAGTATCAAATTAAGGTCAAAATGTCAACTAAACCTGTTAATACTGTTAGAACGAAACTTACTACCCATCTGCTGAAGAGAAGCTCTGATGGATGGTCACACATTCACATTTTGGCTGCCGTATATTGGTGGAGCACTAATAAAGACTAATGTTTCAAAACCAGGAGGTGTTCTACCTGCCACCAGCCACAACGTACTCAACCAAGAAAATTTCGATGTGGCTTCCAACTTCCAGGATTATTCTGCTTCTGATTTTATTCACTCATTTTCTAGCTGGAAGATGGCGGGGCCTTTTCTGCATCAGGAGAGCCATCAGCTGCACTGGGGTCAACCTGGCCAAACTTTAGCAGGAGCAGGATTTTTACTTTGGCTTCCTCCAAGGTCTCCTTCACTCCCTTCTCCAGAAGAAAACCCTCGCTGTCCCCTTCCGGCTGCTCTTGAGCCGTGGCCCCTTCCGCCGAGGTCTGCAGGTAGCGCAGGCTCAACAGGACTGACATCTGTACATGGGAAGGCAGAAAGGACAGGAGCAGTGGTCAGTGAGGTATGTGACACCAATAACTATGTGAGTACAAAAGCAAATAAGATTTTAGTTTTAGAAACAACAATAATCATGATCATTTTGACTCAGTTCCAAATTCAGCATTTATTCAATTACCAAAATGTAACTTTGAATCTATCTTAAAACAACAACCAGAAAATAATTTTCTATTAATTAAAATAATCATATATTTGAAATAATAGGAAGAAATTTCTGCTGTGCATGCTGTGTCCCCTCTGGGGCAGTGTGGTGCACGGATGGAGATACACTTACGTGGAGATTAATCGAGTCGAAGAAGAACATGGGGACCTTTATTCATATACAGTAATTCGATTTTCACTGATAAGAGGAATATAGGCTTGTAAATATGATTGTTTACATGTCTGCGTGTTCTTCCAGCATTTGTGTGTGAAGTTTCATTATTTCAAGCTAAATCTCCCAGTAAAAAAAATCTATTGCCATTAATTGTTGACGAACCATAGAAAAAGCAACATGATCACATTTGTATTGTATTGTATTGTATATTTTATCACAATATGCACCACATTGAAGTTACTTAAGATGTGCCTCAAATCTTGAGCTATCAAAGTTTCTGCATGATTTTTGTGATTTTGCCAACCTATGCTACTGTCTATGGCTATTGTCAACAATGTCGTGACAGTGTGATCCACCTGTATCAAGATGACTGATAGTACACCGGGACCGGTTGAATTCATCAGGCCCATGTAGTAATCAATCAGAGCCTCCCTGCAGCCACGATTGTAAAGGTTGAGCTCCTCATTCTGGAACTCATAGTTGTAGTGGGCGTTGTTGTCTGTCAGGTGGTACTGCAGGCAGGGCCGAGGGGATGCAGGGTTACAGCAACTGAACGGGACGCCATCCAACAAGTAGCGCCCATCTATGTTGCTACGGATGCGACTAGAGATTGAGGAGAGAGAGGGAGAATAAAAAATGGAATGAAACAAGAAGACAGGTTAGATTTATATATATATATATATATATATATATATAATTACTGTATAGGAAAGTAAAAGTCACAAAAACAAGCTGAAAGGTTTACTGAGTCAACATCACCACAAGGTGCTTTGAGGCTGAGATTTTCTATTGAACTTCACATGCCATGTGCTAAGTGGATGTTATGCTGTTTGAAATGCACATTCTCATACTTTTTTTTAAATAACATTTCTACAAGCAATGTCATGCAAAGTATGTGAACCTGCTGACAGGGGAGATGATAACATGGTGGAAATTTTTGGCTCATGTTTGAATTTTATGAGCGTGTGGTGGACATAAAATGATGATAATTATGAAAATGTAAATATTTATTATGTAACTGTCCACTGTTTTGAAGAAAGACAAGATGCTGGTAGTAATGTTGCTTAAAACACCAAAGAGCTTCTTAAAGGGGCAGTTACCTCATCATGACAGGGTGGACAGCAGTTTCATTTAAAGATGAAGTCAAATCAAAAAATGTATTTGCAATAATATATTCTATGTGCCCCTACTTATCTAAGCACGGTATTCTGATTAATATTGCATTTGTGGAATATGATTTAACCAGAAAAATCAACCTGTTTTCATCCATCTCAGCTGGGAGCGGCCATTTTGCTTGTGCTGCTGCTTGCTCTCGACTGAAAATGACATCATAGTACCTAAGGGCTCAGCTTGCGAACATCACGTGACCAAACCCAGGTGAGCCGTGATGGTTGTTACCTGAGCTCTTAGCCGACTGTCATTTTCAGTCAACAGCAAATGGCAGTACAAGGCAAAATGGCCACCCCCTGAGTAGAATAAAAACCAGCAGATTTTTTTTTACGCTCAACTCATATTCTACACGTGCAATATTAATCATAATTCCGTGTATAGACTAGTAGGGGCGCATGGAACATATTGTTAAGAATATTTTTTTACTTGTCTTCCACTTTAACCACTATAACACGCACTGTAGTTAGCAGAGCGCTGTGTCGGCGTGTCACACTCTTGTACACTAACATGATGAATCCTTTCCTTTATCAGTAAGTCACTATTTTGCACAGTCATCATAGCTTTTGAACTTCCACTCCACTCGTGCATGTAAGGATCTTATCTTTATGACTTTTCTTTGTTCACCGAGCTCATCAGTGTATTATCATGCACTTACTCCTTGATATCCTTGGAGGTGTAGTCCAGGTATCTGTTGCTGACCCACTGCACCTCAAACCAATCCCTGAAGTTGGTGTTTCCACAGCAACGAAACTCCATCTGCAGACGATCTATGGTTTCTTTCTGGAAACAGCGGCCCGGAACATCAGTGTCCTTGTAGAAACGGATCCCATTCCTCAAACCAACCTGAGTTGAAAGAGACACATTCATAAAGGATGGCTGCTTATGACTTGCCAAAAAGGAACAACAACCACAAAAAAAAAAAAAAAAAAAACTCAAGCCCACCTGCTAAAAAATTCCTGCGGCCTTTCTTTTAAACCCACACGAACCTTTGTTTTATTGTGACATTACATAAATGTAATGTAATCTAGTGTTTTTTTTTATAGAATACATGGGGCTGCACCTAACAATTGTTTTCGTAATCGAGTTATCTGTTGATCATTTTGTCAATTAATTTATTCAACAACACAAGTATTGTTTGAATCAAATTGACAGTGCAGAAAATGCTGAAACTAATAAATTATGATAACGTTCCTGGTTTGATCCATTACATGTCAAAAAACACGCAAAAATGTTTATCATTGTTTTCCAAAGTAAAAGCAAATTATTTGGATTCAACACAAATAAAATCAGTCAATTTTCATGGAGAACTACAGAAATAAGACCATATTTACTGTTGAGTAGCTGAAATGGTGAGTATTTGGATCTTAAATCAAAAAAAATGTATCTTAACAATTCATCCATTATTAAAAATAATAATTGATTCATTTGATAATCGATTAATGGTCAATTAATTGTCACACCTTTTAAAATACAATCCAGTGCTACACTATATAATGTGTAATATTTCTCTGAAAGTGCCCACTAAAGGCAGTTTTCCTGATCATATTTTAGATTGCGTTAGTTTATGCAAATTGGTTTTAAGGTTGTGCCCTTTCAGTGCACATCGACTTTTAGGTCCTCGGCATCAGGCCTCGAGTGGGTAATTTGGAAAATTGGGCAAGCTCCCTGTCGACTGGGCTGCGTTATGCTTGATCTCTGCAAATAAAGTGAGTTTGTGACATGTATTATCGCCTTTTCATATAAATGTACTGCTAACACACGGATTGCTTCTGGTAGTCCATTATACTATGTGTAACACTGTCTGCACTACCTTTGTTCTTGAAGGTGTTACTAAGTCGCAAGAATTTAATACCAAAAGTTATGATCATTTAATACACAACTAGAAACAACGCCACCGTAACTGTATTACGCCTTGTCTGTACAGAAACAAATGAAAGAGGCGTAGCACAGTCACAAGTGTTACTTATAATGGCAACAAAGCATGGGAAATCCTGCATTTCTCTTATACAGGATCTGTTGCGTTAAAGTTAGCATCAATACACTAAGAGGTGCTCTGGAAGTGGTTATGAATATGTTTCAAATAACAGCGATAACAGGAAGCGCCGTGTTCGCTACCTAAACCTGGCTAGAGAGCATTTGATAAATGTACATTTTTAAGTGTAATTTTTTTTAACCCATGTCATGTACCCTTGCATATTGGTCCTTTTGTGATCTTTTATCCATTTGAACAGTTTATGTTCTCACACTTGTTCAAATAAGCACTGATCGTGATCTTGTGAGCACATTTAATTGTCAGTGTGATTTTTGATTAAATGCAAAATGAAATATCAGTGGAGGGAATGGTCAACTATTTTGGATTGATATGCTAGTAACCCTGAAATTGTATATCTTTATTAAAAGGTTATGAACTAAAGTGGGTTGGTTTGAGCCATGAAACTACAGGGTTAAAAATGAGATTCCCTGCTCAAAAAAAAAAAAGTCTAATATATGAGCCAACCTTCAGAGACTCTTCCAAGCGCCCCTGCAGGGCGTAGCTGAGCACCACCACGGCGACAAGCAGGCAACAGATGAGTGCAGCCACAGCATACCAGCCCAGCAGGAAAACCTTCCAGCGTGGGAAGCGGCTGGGGTCCAAAGAGTCCTGGCATACTCGGCCTGCCATCCAGTTGGTGCCGATGGAGGCTAGGCCCACCAGCATCAGGATGTTGGGCACCACGTGGATCTCTGTGTTCTCCATCACCTCCACAAGGAAAGAACACGCTGAAAGGTTACCAAAAGCATATAAAAGTAAAATTCAGATTTTTTTTATTTAAGAAGAGATTCATTGGGACCGCAATTTAATGTTTCAATTGTATTGTATTTCCATGGTTTAAATAACATGGGGGAAGGAAAGCTCATCCTTATGCTGTGAAGTGAATTTACTAGTTTTTTATTTTTATTTATCACACTCGGCCTGCTTATTTTTTCTTATGTCTTTTTCCTTTGAGTAGCCCCTACTGAACAATTTGCAATTGGAATGATTTGTGACAAGTACACCTTGCGAATCACAATGTGGGTCAATATTCGTATAGGCGCCAAAGCTTTAGACTTTTGAAGCAAGTGTTGTACTCATGCCTTTTTTTTTTTTTTTTGTGCGTCAGTCAATACTCCTTCTCAAGCAAATCAGTAATACTTTGCTTCATGACTTGGAGAGGACGGTGGCCTTGCTCATACTGGTGATCGATAATGTAGAAGAAGCCGCAAGCCGCACATTGATGTCCTGCAGATGTCCTGTGCTGTCAGCAACTTGTTAATGTTGGCAATCAATATCGGTCCAAAGGACATCAGTGAGTTCACATTGAGTTTGAAAGGTCACCACTTTCGCAACATTAGTTTTTACTATTCACAGTAAGCAGAAAGACTATCAGATTGCTTATGTTTATACTGAAAATAACCTCAAATGCAACAAATATTACAGGACTCTTGATAATGTAAATACTCAATGGGCCAGATTAAAGAAGAAAGTGGGTTGTATGTGAAGGTCAGCACTTTGTCAACCCCTCACGATGCGTTTTTTTTTTTTTCATTCAAGCTTTACCTCAGCCCGACGGAGCAGCTCTATCTTAAGGTAGACCCCCAAGGAAAAGACAAAGGAGCCGCACAACACGGCCATCCATGACAAGAGCCACAGGCCCTGGGCCAGACGCACTCGCCTCTGCTGGGTGAACTTCATCTTCAGCAGCGCCATGGCTCCTTATCGCGCACGGCTTGACTCCAAACGCAAGAGAAAAGATGAGAAAGGAAAAAAAGGTAAGGGTGAGGAGAATGGAGCTCTACAACGTTCCGTGAATCCAGAGGTGGCCAGCTGCATGAAAAAGGAAAACCCTCAGAAATTGTGTTGTAATCCAGTGGTCAAAGCAGCCCGACGCTGGTGAGTTATTAGCGGGTTGAGCTAATCCAAGTTGTTCCAGGTGGAAAGGATAATCAGAGGACAGTCAATCTGAGTACATAATCCAAAAGCGCAAATTCAGTTTGATAAAGAATTCGGGGGAGGGGAAAAAGTGATTGATGTATAATCTGAGATTTTTCAAAAATTTACAGAAAATTGACAATTGAGAAGAGTCCTTTTTTTTTTCCTGGAGATGACACCTTTTCCACTTGGGTAACTAATCAATCTGTGGTCGACCCCCGACCCATCCAAAACTGGAGTCAAAGATTTCCTTCTCTTGATGTGATCTTGTCGTTAATTACCGCCTTGGTGGGTTTGTGCATGTGTGGTGCCCCCCTAAACCGCCAAACCCATGATTGGAGGACACAGAGACTAGGCAAAGTGGAGAGTTTGGAACCCTAATCCCCCCCATCAGAGTCCCTGGGATCCTATTAGGAACCAGGGGCCAATAGGAAAGCAGGCCAGTGTCTGATCAGCAAACTTGTTCTGATGGACACTTGGAAAGGGAGGGTTGATTGATATAGTATGACAGCTTTAGTCACCTGACATTTATGTAATGGACTGTGGGTGCTCAAGCAACCTGGAGAAACCTGACCGTAGGCCATTGGAGGCGTGTCATGTGCAGGGAGTGGTCCGGGGCCTTTCCGGCACCTGGAAATATGTCTCGTTGGGTCCCACCACTTTTGTGCTTGCTTTCGAGGGCCCCTGTCAGTCATGGGTCCTTAAAAAAAAAAAAAAATCACTTTTTTTCCCCTTACAATGCCCCTGTTCGAGTAGTCTGGGGAAACGTGTGAGTTTAGATCATTTCAAAATTAAGTCTGTACAGATATTAAGTATATTCTTATTTATTTATTTATTTATTTATTTTGCTGTCGCTAGCCTGATGGCAACACATTGGAGAAGTGGTGAACAAGCCTAGCGCAGTCAAAGGTTCTGGATTTACATTGCAAATCTTAGACTCTCCTCTGTAGTATTTGCCTGTTCTTCCTTCGTTAGCCTCAGTGAAATCTCTAAAGTGGACATAGGTGTGAATGTACCGCTAAATGTTTTTTTCTCAATGTTAGTCCTGCGATTGGTTGCCGACCAGTTCAGAGTGTAACCCCCGTCTCATCCAAAGTCAGCCAAGAATAAGCCCCAGCCAATGTGCAACCCTAATGGGACCAAGCGGTATAAAATTACAGTAATGTATTATTTCCAAGCATTGTCGTGGGTGCCATATAAAAATGAAAATTGTGCAGTTATGTTGTAAGTGCTGGCACGTATGTTTGTCAAATTACACAATGGTATTATGCAATGCTACAAACTGGCAATGCATGATAGTCATAGCCTCTTCATTTGGGAAAAGAACAAAAGCCTACTCTTAATATCGTCAACATATCTTGTGAATTATGTCATACAAGGCAGCACACTTTGCATATTTAGTCATGAGTGTACTTCCTCATATGTATCTCTGAATGGGCAGATTTTCATGTTCGAGCAGACTGCATAATAATGCGTGTTTGAGAGTGCCGACATAGTGGAGGATGATCAATTGGATTAGATTGTTATGAGAAGCATTGATGACAACTTCAGTTAGTGTGAGACAACATAGGAAACTCAGGCCTTTACACATGCTGCAAGTTTGGCTAAATCGAGATTCTAGACAAGGGTGGAGCGACACGAGGACTTGGGGCGCTGTAGCCTCATCAAAAATCTGTGTAGCTGCAGGTAAGCCCGTCCAGTATTTTATTTGACATTCTAGAATATATTCCTAAATTATTTTCTCCACCCCTCCTATGTATTGGTCAGGCCCCTCTGGAAATCACATAGGTGTCAAACTCAGGTCCTGGATGGCCGCTGTCCTGCATGTTTTCCAAGTCTCCCTGTTGCAACACACCTGATTCAAATGAACAGGTTCAATGCCAGGCTTCCACAGAGCTTGCTAATGATCTGTTCATTTGAATCAGATGTGTTGCAACTGGGAGACTTGGAAAACATGCAGGACAGCGGCCCTCCAGGACCTGAGTTTGACACCCCTGAAATCATGGGGCCACGCATGATTTTGGAACAGCCTCAAGCGCACTCATTGTGACACTGCACAGGTTAAAGACAGTTGCAAATGCAAGAATGAAGTCTGGTTGTTGCCAAAGCACTTCTTATAAATGACCAATCAGGAAACAGATGACTCTAAAAATAACATCATACACTTTTATTGACATGAAATACTAATCAGAAAGTAGGGAACCTTCAATTCAATATCCTACCCAGTCAAGCCGTTAACTGAAACAATCTTCATAAGACCAAAATTGCAAATCTCTGCACAGATTATATCTATATAGAGAGAGAGAGAGAGAGAGAGAGAGAGAGACGACCGTGACCTCGCACTTACCTTGTTACGCCAGCAAAGTACCTATTTGTGATGAAGTGTTCCACTAACACAAACATAGACTTTTTTTCATTTTGCAGAGGTGGGTATTCTGCCCGTTTTAGCCAAGCTTCTGAAGTTCAAGGTACCAGATCAGCGCACAGATCATTTTAGTCAAATAGTACAGTCAGATCATACCGAGAGTTTGAATGAATGTCACAAAAAGTGATCTCTTTTCAAAAAATTTTCTCCATTTTTCCTAACAACTCATTGTAATTGACATATAGAAAAAAATACAATCAATATTAAATTTCCAATTCATTAACTATCGCTGTCATTTTTCAAGACTCTACACCACAATAACAAGAAATAACTACACTTAGCTATAAATATTACTAATTTTAATTATAATTCTTATTCTGAGTAGCTCAATAAATATGCATTACATGATTTACACAATAGATTATTTGCAAATGCTATTCCATATTTTTGTCATTTTTAGTAATATTACGGACTTAGTAAAAAGTTGCTTGAAGTGAAAGCGGATCACACAGTGCAGTGTGATGATTGGGTTGTGAGGCAAACCTTGTCCGATTCAGTCATAACAACTAATAAATCACACGTTGTCAAAGTCGTACAATATAATACAAACAACCTTGCAATAAAGCCCATAGACTTTTTCAAGGTGAATCAAGCAAACACAAATGCACACCTCTGTTGTTGCCTGCAATGACCTTCCATTTTCATCATCCCGTGTTGCTGTTGCTCTGTGACTCTGCCACTTTGCTCCACCCCCACTGCCTACAACTCATGCCCCTTCACTTCACCCACCCCCTCACGGGTGTGCAGCTGCTGCATGAACTCATCTAGGATCTGCTGGGCAGACATGGCTGTCACATCCGCAGCATCCTGCTCCAAAAGCGTCACCAATACCTCTCCCTTTTCACCCAAGCGGTCAGCACGGTGGAGTTGCTGAGGTTTAAGAGGGCAGTCAGTGTATTTTTCACCCGGGGAAGGCTGCTGAAGATTAGTTTGTGGTTTAGCAGTGTAATTGGCTATTATTTTCTGGTAGATGGCGGTGCTGATGTCCTCCACTGAAAAAGGAGGGCTGTTCCTGGACTCGAGTGGGCCTTGGAGGGAGATTTGACCTACTGTTTTGGGCACTTCCTGTTTGAAGGGAACAAAGGCTGTATCAGTCTCCGTTTCTGTCCACCAGTCGTGTGCCGTTTCCTCCGATTTAGGAGGCTGAGGTGGCTTGAGGGCAGATGGAGAGATGGAAGAGTGGCTGCCAATAGCAGCAGGTAATTGAATCTTCTGCACAGCCTCAGCTGAGTTGAAGTGCTTCTCCAGTAAATCCTTTATCAGGCACGGCAGCTGAGAGTGAGACATGCAGTGAAGATGGTTTCAAACCACACATTCAAAGATAAGGAAATGTCATTTCATGCATTTTTTCCAGCAGTCCAGTAGTTTCAGTGACTTCTACTTAATGTAAAATATGTCCTGACATGTCACATTAATTTAAAAGCCTCTCTTCTTAAATAAAATATATATTTTTAAAGAAATGCCAGTCTATAATCCTCTTTTAATGTAAAATACATGTAAGCAGAGTCAATGTGAATAATCAGGGGCAAAATGTACAATCCTGCGGGCATGTTTTATTGTGGCTCACTTTGGTTTATTTTCAGCGAAGCAAAAAGCAGTTATTTGTGAGGTGGTGTCACTTGGAATAGGGACTGTAACTATTTTGTCGACCGGGACGCAGAATTATCGATTCAGTTTGATTAATACGATGATGATGACCCATCACAATATTTTGCTGCCACAAGGTTAATATTACTGAAACTTACATCTACAACAATATGTTTAATATTGTATTCTAGTTTTTAGTAGGGTAGAAATGCTCTTCACCACACTGTGAAGTGATTCCTCCACTGTATTTTGGTGACTGCATTGATTCTCATCTTGTGGGTCCGGCCCCAAAATTGGGTTGTAGACCCATTAAATGTGGGTTGCGGACAGATGGTAAAAAACAAACAAACAAACAAAAAAAAAACATGGATTTGTATTCAGAATTATTCAGAACAGTACTGTGGCGTACCAAGTTCCCACATACAACATATAATACTGGGTAAGCGTGAGGAAATGTTCCTCACTCGTGCTCTAGTCTCTGGAAACAAATAGTGTGCAACAAACAAAAAAAATGCTTTATTATCTTAATTTCTATCACTTGGGTTCGACTTTTGAAATAATATAGCATTATTTGTAACGGCAGAACTTCAGAACCCTTGTGACGGATTCGTGCGTGCATCTTCTCTTAATGTCCACTAAAGGGCAGCATGCTCACATTGATGTTCTCCAGCGCAGCAATGGTCCTGTGAGCGTCTTCTAGCTCTGAGCTCAGTTGGGACACACGATTGAGAAGGTACTTCCTTTCACTGCTTCTACTTTCCGACTGTGCACGTCATATACACAAATAGAGAGAGAGAGAGAGAGAGAGAGAGAGAGAACACATTCAGAAGGGAACAGCCGGTTCGGTTGACAAAGAAAGCAGTGTTTCAAAAAGCAAGAAAAGGGTCCCTTGTGTTATTCTTGCCTTGCAGGTTTTCTCACCGCAATGTGCAAATGCTCCCCCAGCAGCTCACTAGCCTGCCTGGTTCCAGCATGTGTCTCCAATAGGCTGTTAAGTCAGAAATAATCAAGAGACAGGCTTTATTTTACACTCCCATACCCCATCGTACATTTTGCACACAAGCACAGATGTTGGGTCAGTCACAAATTCACAATACTCCAAGTGTGTCAAAGAAGAATGTTGAAAATACTAAAGAGCATTTGCTCAGTGTGAGCTGGCAGCCTTTTGCTCCAGGCTGTTGGTCAAGCATGTGCTGCGTTGGCAGGTGTAGTTGTTTGGTGATAAATACTGGACTAGGCCTGTCTGGCCAGGGGTCACCAGTAAGACACTCACTCATCGGTGCCAAGTGATATAACAGATGCATGGAGTTAGCCAAGGGCAGAGCCGATGCTAGACTTGGACTTAAGTAGAAATTACAGATGCTTGTGTAAAAACAAATAAACAAAGTATTGATTCAACTACTTGGCGTACATAGAAGTAACACATTATAGATGTTGATATTTACTGGCAAACAAAAGTAAAAAAAATATATATATATATACCTGAAAAATCTACTGAAAGTACAGAAACAAAGTATTTGTACGCCGTTACTTCCGACCACTGGCCAAGGGAAAAGGGATCCAAACATAAACCAAAATGCACTTGGGCAAATGTACTACAACCTTTTGTGCAATTATTCTGTGTGTTCCATGGATCAATACATCTATAGCAACTGTTATGTCTATCCACAGAATGACACGTGGTTGATTGATCACCAGGGGACACGAGCCTCTCTGGCTCGTGTCCCCTGGAATCAATGTGTGAGCCCAACGCACTGCTCTGCTATGGTGAGGCTCACGTTGCATCACATGTGACAGGGATTTAGCGGGACAAAAGAGATTTGCACTCACCGGACACTTCACCAAGTACGCCTACAGTACATAGTTTAATGACAATGATAATCATCCTCCATGTTAAAAGCGTTTGTTGGGTTGTTATTCCAAACCTTTTATATTTGTCTTTGACATTGCTGAGCTCATCCCGGGTCCTCTGCAGCTCCGATTCCAGGCTTTCAATGCAGACTACTGTCTGCAGTAAGTGCTGTTGAAGATCAGTATTCTCCTCCTGTAGCACCCTGAACACAAAATGAAGATGGAGGGGGGTTTTTTGTTTTTTTTTTGTTGCAAATTTGATTTGGGGATGTAGCTTTCTGTTTGCCAGGAACAGTTATTTGAAAGAATGCAGGGGGGGGGGGGGAATTTCTAAAGAGGGACTGATTGCATGTCTGCCATTAGATGTCATTGTCAGCACTTTTATGAAGGCTCTTTATATGATGACGCAGATTTCTGACCACTATATTATAGCCACCAGTATGTTCCAACTTAAAAAGAGAATAGAAATACTTACTGAAGCTGCTCAGCGTCACACAGTCTGTCCTATAGAAATGTGTCGATGAAGAAAATATTAAGTTATACGAGGCAACACAAATAATGATTTACTGTACTTCATTCAAATAGTTTCACCCTCTAAGCATTATTGGACATAGGACACTGATGAAATGGTCACCCCATGTTCGCAGCCATGGCTGATTCAAAGAAACTGAACAAATGAACAAAAGGGTAAAACGTGAAACATGAAAACCTTCCGGCTACCAATTTTGTTCTGACATAACCTCATTTAGGCGACAATGGGAGCCTTGCATGTTTTGTGTTCAAGTCAATGTGCACCCAGAATGGGTCACTGCTTCATCACAAGGGACATGACAGATTTACCATCGATTGTGGCAGAGCTGCCGCTGGTAATTGAGTCTTTACAAGTCGATGAGTTCTTTTTTGCTGGCCAGAATGTTTCGACAAACTGGGAAAGACAATCTCCCGATTATGTAACACCATGCATGAATTGTTAAATTACAGTCAGCCTACACAACTCAAACACTTAGAGCTGCTACCTTATAATTCTTTATGCACCTCGGTTACCAATTTCCAAAATCTACTGGTTGGAATGATTGTCATTTGTAGCTGGCTACTCCTTTTGCTTACATTGTGAATGAATACATCAGTTTAAGCATTTCCCTTCAATGCACTGCGCTTTGCTGCATTGCTGTGGTATGACTCAGTGCATGTGGTATTTGACACCTCCCTCGGAATGACTCAGCTGCACTCCCTCTACACAGGAGACCAGCAACTCCATTTGCAGTGCATATGACACTCCCTGGTTTCCTACGAGGCCTGAATGAACTTAAAAGCTTTCCATTTTAAAATGAGTCTTCGTAATTATTTAATAGGCTTGTGATTTTTCTTCCGGAGAAGTATGACTCATGAGACATCCAGAATGCAGGAGAATGTCATCATTGTTTAAACCAATGGTTCTTAACCTGGGTTCGATCAAACTCCAGGGGTTCGGTGAATCAGTCTGAGGGTTTCGACGGAGCCCCTGCCATGGATGGAGGTTAAGACACAGCCGACTCAACATGTCAATTAGTTATGACACGCCCGCTTGGCCATCACTGGCTGCAGAAACGTATGACTGTCATGATAGTATGTCGTGTGATGAAAAAATAAATAAAAATTTAATACATGTTATGTCAAGCAAAAAGAAGAAAGTGGCCAGACGAATATGTACAACATGGACTCACATGCATCACGGAAAGTGATGGGACTCCGTGTCCTATCTGCATGATTTGTCAAGCCAAGTTGAGCAACACTAGTCTCGCACCGGCAAAACTGAAGGAACACTTCTTAAATCATTCATTTTCCGAACCGCTTCATCCTCACTAGGGTCGCGGGGGGTGCTGGAGCCTATCCCAGCTGTCTTCGGGCAGTAGGCAGAGGACACTCTGAATCGGTTGCAAGCCAATCGCAGGGCACACAGAGACGAACAGCCATCCACGCCCGCATTCACACCTAGGGACAATTTCTAGTGTTCAATCAGCCTGCCATGCATGTTTTGGTATGTGGGAGGAAACCGGAGGACCCGGAGAAAACCCACGCAGGCCCGGGGGGAGCATGCAAACTCCACACAGGGAGGCCGGAGCTGGAATTGAACCCGGTACCTCTGCACGGTGAACACTGGACTACCGGGCCGCCTTCTTCAATCATATTTTTATTTTTCACGAAGGGTTCCGTCAATGTGCAGATGAACTGGTTGGGTTCGGTACCTCCAACAAGTTTAAGAACCACTGGTTTAAACTATGGTTGAGGCTTGCAACATGCAAACTAATTTATATTGGAAGCAAATGCTTCAGTGAAATACTGTTCCAGGAATAAGTTCATATATCTTATGGCTGCCCCTATTTTTTTAAATAAAGAAACATATGAAATCCTGATGTGATTTCCATATAAACAAACAAACAGATTATGTGCAATAGATTACCTGGCAAAAATTCATTTTAATTTTCTGACTTTGAAATCTAACTGTGAAGGTAATCGTCCCATTCAGTCCATGAGACGGCAACCTCATGTTACTTTCCAAAAGAATTTAAATGAACTCACTTTGCATTGTTTGGCGCTCCCCAAATGTTCGGAATGGTATTGCCTGCTCTGCTCTGAGCCATGACTTGTGGTGGTGGAGGATGTATCTCCGGTCCTGGTTGAGTCTGATTTACTCGATGAAGACTCTGATCCGAGGCCCATTCTTGCACCGTGGTCTGAGGATGGTGGTGAGGTGTTTGGCCCTCGCCGGCTTGCGCTCATGTGCATGTGCTGAGGCTGCGGCTGCGGCTGCGGCTGAGGCAAGGTCTGGGTGTGTGTACTATAAAAGGCATGGATTTGCTGCTTGTAGTGGTGCCGCAGTTTGGGCTGGCTCAGCTCAGGGCTGGTGCTGGTTCCGTCGGTTAGTTGAGAAGCACATCTGCCATACCTGTCCTCTGTCAGGGAACCTCCAATAGGTGACAGTCTCTTGTCTTTATGGCTTTTTCCATGGTGAGCATTTCGACTGGAGGAGTACGCATAGTGATGAGGCGGCGGACTACCCTGATGGCTTCTAGCCGCGTATGAAATCAATTTGTCCGGCTTGGAGCCGTATGAGTCTCTTCGTGAGATGCTACGAGCACTTTTGTCCTGCCTGCTATGTTGTTTAGGATAGTGTTCCCTCTCCTCGCCAGAACTTTTCCTGTGCTTCTTAGGTGGGAGTTCAGGTATGACGGGGTCAAGTGTTTGAACTGGTGCACTGGTCTTGTTGGTAACTTTGCTATTGTTCACCCCGAGTATAGTGAGGTATGACGGACTTATCACCTGTTTTGTTATCTCATCCAGGAAAGCTGAGAATTGCAACTTTCCCTGCACAAAATTTGCCCTCGCTTGCTCCATCTCAGCTTGCGCAGTCCCTTTCTCCTTCTGGCCACTGGGACTGGGATCCTGTTGTTTGGGAACTCTTGGAGATATCACCTCCAACGATTTGGCTTTGCGTATGTCGGTGTGAGGCTTCTTGTTCTTCAGGATTCCTTTGCCGGGAAGCTGGCTGGATGACACTGCTCTCTTTGGGCCCCTAGAATCTCCCACCAGAAGATCTTCATCACTGAAAGTGAGACTTCGATTCAAGCTAGAGGTCTTGTACAGAGCCCCGCTATATGGTGCCTTGCCTTGTTTTTGGCCTTCATGGCCTTCATTCCCCTTCAGGAGGCCCTCCTCGCTTCTGCTATGATTTCGGTCAAGACACGAATAAACAGCCCTCCCTCGCTGTTGTGTGCTGCTGCGCACGGGACCACCGACACCATTCCCATTGCCGCCATGCGTAACGGTGGCAAAGACAATAGGCTCAGTGATGTCATCTTCTTGAAAAACCCTGCGTACTTCTGCAATGTTGGAGCAGGACAAGGAATGCTGTGGACGCTCAATGTGGCGGAGAGAGAAAGGATCGTTTGCACTTGCCTCTGTGAACCAGGATGACGAGGAGACAGAAGAGGAGGATGAGGAGAGGGTGGAGGAGGAAACTCTGGACAGACTTACAGGAGTGTTCTTGTTGTCAAGTATTTCATCCTCTTCAATGTGCCGAGTTTGATGTATTTGTTGGCGACGGTGGGTGTCATCTTGATGGTTGGCATGGCGGTAGTGACCATGCCTAGGGTAGTGGTGCTCTTGGTTTTCCTCTGAATTTCTTTCGGCATCATCAAACAGTGTAAACCTATGGCACAAACACATTGTGACCTGAGCCTCAACATACTCGCCATCCATCGAGTCATCCAATCATCCCTTTTCTATATCTCTTGTCCTCATTCGGGCTGCGGGTGAGCTATGCCTATCCCAGCTGACTTTGGACAAGAGGTGGGGCACACACCAAGGACTGGTAGTCAGTTGCAGCGCATATATACTGTACAAGAACAATTCATACATCAAAACATTACATTACGTTCAATTTCAGAGTGAAACTCATGGACTTACTAAACGCAGAGAAAAATATTTTTCGAAAGGCCAATTCTTACCTAATTTCCAAAAATCATTTTGATGGACCCTTGTTGCTGCCTGCCCCATAGGACTATCTCCTATATTATTCTCCAAACAATATCCATAAACATTAAGTCTTCATAAGTATCCTACCTGTGCGACTCTGGGTCTTCGCGATGGAGATGATGGTGGTGCTTCCGCAGCTTCATCTCTGCCAGTTCAGAGGCGCTGTGAACAGGTCTAAAAAACTTCTCCATTACCTGTCTCTTCCCTGGTGGTAAGCTATTGATGTCAGCTTGGTTAAGTGGACTGTACAGAGGGCTCTGATGGTGATAAGTGTTTCCACTGCGCTGAAGCTCCAGTTTCTCACAAGTAACTGTTAGCTCGTTTAGACAGCAACCTGTTTGTAAGTCTTTGCTTCACACCAGATGGTATAGTCTTGAACGTTGCAACCCTAATTCTCTAGCTCTTTCGGTGTTTCAGTATAAAGGCCCAATTTGTTGGATTGTGTGTCTACCGACTGTGGATCGGTTTGTTTCCATCATCTGGCTGCAGAGGAATGGTATAACAGCTTTTGAGCACACATAGTGGAATCCCTTCACACATGGTGGCTTGATTTGACATTGTGCCCGATGTAACTGGAAGCTCATTGGATTGGCTAAAAGAGGGCACTCAATCGAAGAGGTGATCGAAGTTGGACTTTTGGAAAAATGATTGCTACCGGAGTTCAATAAGCAGATTGACGTAGCTTGTTTTTACCAACATGTCTAGTATGATGGACGCCAAAGTTACATTTCTTTTCGGTCTTGAAATTATTGTTCAAAACTGCCCCAGTAATGTCAAGGTTCCATGCCGAACTACATAATCACATGGAGGAAGGAATGGCCTTGGGCTGTAACCCATGGCAGGACATATTTGGTAGTCCTCGGATGTAATTCATTCCAGAATTCGAGGACAATTCAGGCACCAACATTTTTTAATAATTAACCATTTATGATGTACCATGCATACAGTATACAAAGTTTTGAGGAAAAAGAGGTAATAAACCATGATATAATTTGATTTGTCCAAACATCACTACTATGCTTTTTCATCCTATCATATATTTTGTTATTTGGCACAGCTGCTCAGGCACCTGTAAAACATGTAATGGTACTGTACTTCAGAAATATCCCAACTAAAATAATGCTGTTAAATAAAGATTTATTTTTTTTGCAAAATAATTATGTTTCTGTAAATACAGTAACAGTGCTGCAAGTAACAGAGTGGCAAATCAATGCTCATGTTGCTCAAATGAGTTCTACTTTAAGAATATATGCTTGCTTTGTAAGATACTATGGCAACAGGTAAAAACTTAGCTATATAATTTTTAAAAAAATGTATAAATCTTTTTTTCTGGTAATATCTGTTCATGTCATATAGTATCAGTTTTGTGTGTATGTGACACACGCCATTACTGCTAAAAGCATTTTTAAATTTCAATTTAAAAAAAAAGAGAGGACTTCGGTTTGTACATGGTCATAGCAATTAATTTGATGATGTCATTTATACTGAGTCATGCAGCTGACATTTTTCGCTGCCTCTAAATATCTTAGACATAACCCAGAACACCTCACCAGGGGCCCATGAGGCATCCAAACATGCCTGAGCCACTTCATTTGGCTCCTCTTGATGCAGCGACTGTACTCTGAGCCACTCCCACCCCCTTTGTATCAGCAGAGCCACTCATTTTCCACTTATTGATCAAAATTTGAACACTACTGATTGGCATTCTCTAGTGTTTAGAAATCTTTTTACATTCTTTTCTGGATTTCCCAAGTTCATCAAGCCTTTCTCATTGTCATGTCTGTCTTGACTGTGTTCCAGCTGCAGCTGGAGTGAAGGGCGTTTCCCTCCAGCAGGACTCCGACTTCTGGGCTTATTTGTGGGAATACTGACCTTGGTTGCTGTTTCGGTTCAAGTGTTATTTTCAATTTCTAGACATCACGATACAATTAATAGTCTCTTTCGTTTGTCCATAGATTCTTGTTTGTAAGTATTTTGCTATTGCTCTTGTTTTCATGTTATTGGATTTTTGACATTTCATTTTGTATATTCTCTGTGTTCCATTGCACCTTGCCTTTGCAAGAGCGTTTGGTTTCATGCATTGTTTATTCCTGGCTCCTTGTGACCAGCGATTTTAGTTTATACTTTGTTGGTGTAATTTTTCTTCAATAAACATTTTTGTAATTGCACTTTGTCCAAGCTAGCATATTAGGAATTCTAAAACATTATTTGGTTCAGTGTGAACCTGACACTCATGGGGCCTTTGAGTTATTTTGCTTTCCCCATGACTCAGTACCCAGCAGTCAATGGAGCCCTGGATGAAATGAAACTGGCTAGTTATGTGTAGGCACTCATTACAAACAAATTACCCCTTACAACCATTGAAACATGTGGGCATATTATCAGGCTAAACATTTATGGGTAGGTATTTTGATTGTGGCCATTTGGGTGGTTTCAGTGTCATTTACACATGTGCATGTTTCTGTATGTTGTGCATTGATTATTTGAAATTTCATGAGGGCAGAAAAGGACCCAGAATCTCAATTTTGTAATTTAGCAATGAGGACAGTATAACCAAAATGGATTAATGCAGTAATTGTACAATTGTATTTTTAAGATTGCACTGCCAACTAGTAGTCTCCTTCATAAATACATGGCATTAAATTAGCAAGTAAATCTGAATAAGAGCTTTGTTGTGCTCAGTTGTCACGTGAATGTGTGGATTGACTGCAACCTGTTTTACAGTCAACTCATCAATTCAGTTGTGGTGGTCAGACTGAAATTCAGGATATGTTTGATCCTGTGCCGTTATGTAAATGAGAGTTTTGTCTAGGCAAATTCGGGATAGTGCAGTCAGTTTTAAAACACGTGTGGGTGTGTAAATTAGGGGGATGGGCTACTGAGAAAACGTGTGCGTGACAGACGTGACTGGAGTCATGAAGTCACACTGCTCCCCCTGTTGGTCAACAGAGGGAACTCCCTTGCCATGGTTTCCACATTCGGTCATTTATTTTTGTGCTTCTCTGTCAAGACCGGTAAACACCACGCGTTCCAGATTTTTAGGACACAGCACCCTGTGTTTGCGTGTGTGTGAATATATTACTTTAATACTTAAGATAAACTGTAAATGGGGTTAACGTACGAATACATATCAGAAGCTTTGTGACAAGACTTCATCAAAGAAAACCTCATAAAGAGAATGAAATGAGCAATTTAACGTAAATCGACGTATTAAGTACATATATTGGTTGGTTTCACATTTGTCACGGAGTTCACGGCGGTTTTTTCTGGACACGAGCAGCTGAATATGGCACCGTTGCGCCCATCCCCTTCCCACAGCGCTGGTAATTTTCCACTCTGAAGTTCCAGTGCATTCTGATGTTTCTAGAAATATGTCGCTTATTCCAGTGTATAATCTAAATAAGAATAGGACGTGAATTCCCATATTTGTCATAACAATACTGACAACTACTGTTGCTAATATATCCGGGGACTACAATTAAATGTGTATATAATACCGTGCGGCAAAAGTGCTTTTGAGCGTTGTTGTACGTCGAAAAGCGTACGATTTATCCAGCTTGTCTTTGTCACATTAACATTTTGTGAGCTGTTTTTTGTATATACAGTATATTTCAACAGCGAAGGCGTATCAGTCTGACTGCAGTAAATGAGAAGTAGATCCGGCCACATTCTAGTTTCATCCAGTTTTGGAGCCCAGAAACTTCAGTAATTAATCCGCACGACCGTTGAACATGACGTCAGCTGTTTTGTTTCAAAATTATGAAAGGCCTGGAACCACTAGCTTTACAAAATGTATTAATTATAGAAAATAACATTTGTTGTATTATAAACATTGACGTACCATTCGAAACACGCACGAGCCCCTTAATTTAACAACCCCACCCGTCGCACTTTATTTACATAACCTGCGTTTACAATTCTGTTTATGTACTGATGCATTTACATGTTGATCCTACATCACCAATGTTTTTTTAACCTAAATAGCAATTATTGACCGTTTTGTTGTTGCTGCAGAGAGGGACTAGTTTTTGTGTCGAATGAATACATAGTCCTACCCGTGACCGAACGACTCAAAGCGTATAAAAGAACGCCATTTCCTTTCTGCGTCACATTGCTTCGAATCGACGCCTGCTTATTTGTTCACGTCTCAGGTGAAATCGGGTTTAGTGTTTTTTTTTTAAATCAGTAGAAGTGTTTGAGTCTTAGGCTTGCCTTTGTGAAAAGATGCGGAATTTGGCTTTGAATTGCGTGCATTGTCATGTAGAACCTGTGTCTGTTAAAGCGGGGAAAGAACGGTAGATTTTTGTCTCCTGTACGTTTATTAGCTATTCCGACACACTAAACGTCAGCCTAAAGAATAATTTTCTAAATACCTATGGTCGCTATTTTTGACTCTTCCGAGTAGAAATGACCTACTTGTTTTACGGTCGAAATGTTGGCGAACCATACTTTTGATCACCGTGTTACTAACAAAACGGTGCGTATGCATTTTTGTTCTTGTTTACGGTTAATCCGTTTATTTTAAATGGTCTGAGGACGCATTAGCTGTCGCTTTTTTGTAATCTTGTTTGAACAAAATGGCCGCCGTGACGTAAGGCCTCTGACGATTTGCCATAGATTGGTTTGGACTCTGGACGTTTTCTCCTCTTCCGTTGACTGACGTCACAAATGACGAATGTGGGCGCAGATTTTTTTTTTGTTTCCCCACAAAATTGCAATGTTATTGATCAGCGGCAAGAATAGTTGGTACAGTTGAGAATATAACGTATGGTCGCTAGGTGGTCTTTTTGTCACGCTAGCCTTCTTTAGCCAACGGTACTTAGTCGATATCCAATCGTACAATGGCACATTAGCCGGTAGTTAAACGGTAAGAGATGCTTCCAAGTTATTGCCCATTTTCAAGGCAAATACCAACACGGGATGAGTCATCCTACCAATGAGGAAAAAATGTGTGCAAGCTCATTTGCAACCCGCTTGTAGCTACTGTAAATTGCCACGCAGCGTATTTTTTTTTCCAATTTTTTTTGCGATTCATTGCATCAGAAATTAAGTTGCTTGGATCAAGCACACTCGTTTTTATAACGTCAGTATTTTTTATATTAGTAGAAACCAAGTTGTTGCTTGCATCAAGCGCAATAGTTAAATTATCTTTTTTTTTTTAACTTTTTACTTTTTTATTTTTCATTGCCCTATTGGCTGTGGACTGAGTTTATTGGGAGGAATGGACATAGTTGTTGAGAGGAAGAATGGACTTAGTCTTTAGAAGATCAAGGGATCAGCGACGAGTGCCGACGCGGGGATGATGAGCGGGAGCGTGGTGGGACCAGAGGGCAAACCAGGCAGGACAGGACCAGAGCGTGTCTTGGGACCAGAGGGCGAACCAGGCAGGACAGGACCAGAGTGCTGAAGGCGACCAGAGGGCCCCAAAAGAGCAGGCAGCAGCAGTCACCAAATGGCGCCAGAGGCAGGGTAGTGTCGGCAAAGAGGTTCATCGTTGAAGCGGTTCTGCCAATCCAGAGCGAGCCAGCCAAGAGAGTTGGGCAGGGCGCAGGTGTCTTCAAGCTTCAGAGTTAATCACAAAGGCTTTGGTTTGTATGACGGTAGAGGTATCTGTAACAGACCCTGTTCATTAAATTTTACACCTTTTGTAGGACCACTGTCTCGCATAGCTCTCTCTTCCCTTTTTCAGGCTATCTAAAAAGTCTTTCGTACCTTGATCACCATTCCTGTTGTGTGCTGATTTACGTGGTGCCGTCCACTGGGACGAATGCCTTGGTAGTGTGGTGGCGAGAACAGCGCCTTATCGGAATTCTCTACCCCCCTCTGCGAGCACAAGTAGTTCCCCAGCCGGCGGGGGAGAGCCAGTCCTTTGTTCACTAGCCCTACTTGAGAAGTTTGTCTACATTTGGGTTTCTTCTACACATTTGGGTATTGGGGGGGGGGGGGTCGTGTTAACCAGTCTCTTCCTAGACTTCACAGCTTTCAAGTTACCCTTCGCAAATGGCTTGAATAAGAATCAACTCGGTGTGCCAAGCAAACGTCATTCAAGTGGACAATTTTCCTCGCAGGATAACGGCCCCTAAAGTAGTCGACTGGTGTAGCCAGAGCACATTTGGAATGTGGTAAAAGTCTCTCTACTAAGTCATTGCAATTCTGTAAAGGCATGCTGCTGTGGGTTGGGGGATGGGGCTATGTCTTTGTTACTTTTGCAGATCAGTTTTACCAGCCCTTCAGTAAGCTACATCCAAGCCTACCTCTCCACATCTATGCATAAGGTGGAAAGCCTTCACAGCTGCGGTATTTAATTACTATTTGGGGGGGGGGGAGAAAAATCTTAATCATAACGTAGCATGTTGTAACACTTGTAGTTTGCACTGCTCTGTATTTTGGGGTTTGGTCCTGTCGGGGAGAGGCTTTTTCCTTTGCATTTTTCAGTGTGCCGTGTCCTGTGTGCTTTTCCAATACCCGAGACCACCTGGAAGTCTAACTCATTGTATGTACACGTTCCTTGCGCTTCGAGCATCACGTAAGGTCATTAAATGTATTCATTATTTTTAACGTTCATTGTCTGGTAAAATTGCTCCATTGCAATTCCTTTGCAATTAGTTACCATCCTTTGTATTGATAATACAATGAGTGAACTATTTGTAAAGGATTTTTTCTACCTGCGTAATAAATGCATAGCTTGTTGTGATTGACTGCAGTTTTGGTATGCATTTGTTCTTTGGGGGGGGGGCTTTTGGGGGAGCTCTTCTTGTGCTTTTCAGGTATTTAAGCTTGGAGCTTTGTAGCGCACGGATGTGACCAGGGCTTGAATGCGCCCTTTCAAAGTGGAAATTGAAGGCAGATAAGTGGAATCCATCAAATATTGATGTTGGAAAGCAGCTAAATATCTAAAACCCACTGATGGGTTCTGCGTTGAATGGGCTCAGCTGCCCTCATCTCAAAAAAGCAACTTGCTATACATACCTTGAATACATAGCATTGCTTTGTCTTGTGTGGAGAAACACATTTGATGGGCTGTGATTGTCATATCTGCAGTAAAGCATTCGCGTAAGGATAACAATAGTCAGTTCTATGATTGTTTTGGGGTGGGGGGGTTGTGAGGGTTGTAGGGGTTGTTTTGTCCATCTCTTTCTACAGAGAAGTCTACAAAGGAGGAAATGTGTACTGCCCGTGACATGAGAATCTCGCTGCCCAATCAACCGTCATATTGTCAGGTTTTAATTGCCTTGCAAACGGTAGTCCTCAGCTACATGCCCTTGCACAACTGTGCCAGTGGCAGGTCTGTATGTCTTTATGTCCACAATCACGCAACTGTGTGAAGTTAGACAATTTTGTAGCTGAGGAAAGCTGTGCATTGTGCAGCTTAAACTAGAAATGCAACGCAAATGTGTTGCGGTTAATTAGTACAGGTTATGGTTGTTGGTATCCCTGCACTTGTTTTACAGAGCTCAGTTTGGTGCAGGAGTGATGTCATCTAACCAGGATACTAGTAAGACTTGTACTTGTTAAAACAACAGTCGTAGACGATAAGATATCTTGGAACTGGCTTTATGTTAACCTCAAATCAATAAATGCTTTACTAGAGAATTCCTCTTTGGCCAATGGGCGCCCTTGCTTTGCATCTTAAACCTTAAGATGAGTAGAAATTTTTGAGTTCTCTGTGCTGGGTGTTGTGTAGATCACTCTGTTTCAGATTGTTTTCGTCTGTCCACTCCGACCTCGCCCGCCTCTGAATGCAAAGCCATCTGTGGAAGCCGTCCACAATTGTGTAGTCCCTGAATGACGTATCGACCCTTTGTGCGCTTGAGCTTAAAGCAAGACATCCTTCGCAGAAGCCCTGCTCTTTTCTCCGTGTGTGTGTGTGTGTGTGCCTCTTTCCATTTGGTTTCTCAGGTCAAATTTCCAAACAAATTTTCTAAATGGCGCCTGGGACGGGCTAACCTGTGATGGAACGGAGAATCCAGTCACTTAGATCAACAGCTGCAAGTTTTACCCCCCTAACGCACATCACTTGTCGTGGGTTCGAAGTTAAGTAATTTCAGTTCCCTTAATCTTCATGCCATGGCTTTAAAGTGTAACTATTTTTGCTGCATGTACATCAGCTCTGCGTAACATGTTTGTACTTTGTGCGTAACAATGATTAGTTGCAATGCAAGCTTTTTCTGGGGTGGGGGCACAACAGTCTTGTCTTTTCAGAATATTTTTTTCCAGCATAAATCACTCCTTAAACCACGACGCCAATTTGTTGGATGCCTTGATTCTGCCTGCCTTGTTAAATTTCTTGGAAGAATTGTGCTTCACTGAGGAAGAGTAGCTGGTGATTAATGCGGTTTCGTCTTTTGGCGGTAAACGACAACCACATTTATCTTGCATTGTCTAACCGTTGGCATATTTTGGGACATATGGGAGGGGAGGGGGTGGGGAGCCTCAAATTGTCCTGTCTTTTTTTACCCCTTACTACAGCTTTCACCTGAGCGGCCTGTCCGGTATCGTTCATGATGAAAAATGGATTTCAGTCCCACCTAAGATGCTGGTATCGTGTTTAATGAAAGGATACTGTCGAAGCAGCAACCATACATTGTGTGGGAAATGCCGGGGTCCAGGGGCAACCAGTTGTCTTCTAGTTTCAGCCTCGTGTCCAGACATAACCATGCGGTGATGAGATCACATAGCAGCCAGGTCGTCATGGGTTTTCTTTTCCTGGAGGAACAAGCTTCTGGCTTTGTTCCTCCAGGTTTTGCTTTTGCCCGCAATACAGTAACAACAAAAAGCAAAAGACTCCGGTGGTGGCACTCCTGACTTTGTCAGGACGGGGTTCAATTCCCTGCGGTGTCTTGCTTTTATCGGTGTACTGTGGGTAAATTTCTAAAATCTGTATTTGATGTTGCCTAATGCCGTGAAGGAGTTAAGAGGAAAGATGTTTTATGTACCTTGTTTGCCAGGATGTTTGTGTGCAAGTCAATAGCGGATTTGGATAATGTACCTCAAAGATTTAACCTGTTGATTCCACTCGTTTGCAGAAAGCTGATATGGACAAAATAGGCGCTCTCAATGTTTAACGTTTTGTAATACATTTCTCACTGCATGTATAGAAGATCTATCCTAACCCAGCAACAAAGGATTTGAAGCAAGCATCTAAAGCACATACTGTAATTTTCCAATACTATCCTGCATAAAAATTACCATTCAAAACCTAACATGAAGCGCAAGAATAAAATTTCTGCATTTTTTTCCTACTCGCCCCTCAAGTAGCACCACTCAAAATTTTGAGGTTACAATGTCCTGCATATCAGTCCAAATCTGCAAACGAAGGCTGACTTGTGTAAGTCCAAAGTGTGAACTTCCATGATTCTTGCTAAAATCTACCAAAGTTTTTAAATTGTCCTGTGTAATAAAAGGTTGATATTTTGCATAATTGTCACTGTTTACAATAATTGAACAAAATATTGACTGATTGCAAAACTAGTAATCCAACAATTTGTAGTGTAAAAGTATTAACACGATGAGATGATAAAACATTTATTTGGTGTCTCTGTCATAATGTCAAGAGTTTGACACCCCTGAGCTAAAACATCCCTGCCGTCCAGTTGTAAATGGTAAAATTATAACTTAATACGGTCTGACACCCATGGATTTGCGTATTCTCAAGATTTTTTTTGAGAGGTTTGTAAAATGTTTTACTTTTTTCCCAAAAAATTAATCAAGGCTGGTGTGTTTGGGTCTGATGCAGTGCTATTTTCCTCTTTTCCGCCCCAACGATTTAGTGATATATATTCATTCATTCATTTTCTGATCCGCTTATCTTCACGAGGGTCGCGGGGGTGCTGGAGCCTATCCCAGCTGTCTTGGGCAAGTAGGTGGGGGACACCCTGAACTGGTAGCCAGCCAATCGCTCCAGTTTTGGTGTGTTCAATCAGCCTGCCATGCATGTTTTTGGAACATGGGAGGAAACCGGAGTACCCAGAGAAAATCCACGCAGGCCCGGGGAGAACATGCATACTCCACACAGGGAGGCCAGAACTGGAATTGAACCCAGTACCTCTGCACTGTGAGGTCGATGCGCGAGCCACCTGTGAGTGTGTGTGAGAGATTTAGCTTTAATTTTAGTGAAATTTATGGAATTTTACAGTAATATGTCATGAAAGAAGGACATTTAAAGGATGCAATGGTAATTTGCTAATCTCAAAACAATTCATTGAAACAAAAGTTAACGGGCGCACCATGGCAAAAAATGTCTACATCTTTAACTCATGTGCCCTTCATGCTGTTCCGACTTGTCTGCTGATGCATGGCATCCCACTCTTCTTGAAGGGCAGCTGTCAGGTCATTGAGGTCTTGGTGTGTGGAGTTTCAAACCTCTACACAGCGACACAGCTGATCCCATAGGTTTTCAATCTGATTTAGGTCGAGAAAAAGTGCAGGCCATTCCATTATAGGTACACCCGTCTCCCAACAGCCGTTCCCAGATAATGCAACCTCAATGAGCTGGAGCATTGTCGTCCATGAAGATGAAATTGTACCCATGTTATTCATGTAGGGGCACAATCACAAGATTAATAATGTTAATCAGATAGGATGGTTTGTCACTGTACCATTCACAAAGTGTAGGGCAGTTCTATACTGACTGGACACACCTGCCAACACCGGAACACCGCCACCACCAAAAGGTCGTCTGGTGACAACAGCGGCTGATGCATCGCGCTCTCCATGATGTCTCCAACATCATTGGCGGCGATCATTTCTGCTCAACGTGAATCGACTTCCATCAGAGATCAGAACAAAGGCCCACTGGTCCCTCCTCCAGCGAAAATGCTCCCTGGTGCATGCAAGACGATTCCTATCTCTGGTGGCCTGGTCAGTTGCAGGTTGTTTAGCACACAGACCACACTGATGTACCGGTAAATGGTTTTGAATGATCTAACGTGACAATTGGGTGCCTCTCACCTCCCTTAAACGCCTGTTGTGAATTTTGCCATGAAGCTCCTTGTTGGAGAACAGCATCTTGTGCAAAAAGTAATGAAACATTTAAATTTCATCTGAAAGCCAAATATCCCTTTTTGTGAGTAATGCACGTATAAAGTATGGAAGGGGGCAAATACTTTTTGCCCCCTGATTTCTGTGTTCTTTGCATATTGATCACACAAAGATTTAATATCACAGACAACCCAAGTAAATACAAAATGCAGTTTCTAAATGGCAATTTAATTCATTTAAAAACACAGAAATCAGGAAGTTCATTTTAATTTTTAACCTGCCATGCATGACGTTGGAATGTGGGAGGATACTGGAGTATCCGGAGAAAACCGACACAGGCGCGGGGAGAACATGCAAACTCCACTCACGAAGGCCGGAGCTGAAATCGCCCCATCCTATCGTGTTCCTTCTTTCTGATGTTTCCATCACTTGGTACCGCTACATCCACTACAACGGCTTTCCTCTGCCCTTTATCTATGAACATCAGAAAGAAGGAACACGAGAAACTCGAGAAATACCAAGGGCTCAGAGAGGAGCTGGAGAGAGCCTGGAAGGTAAAGGTGACAGTCGTGCCTGTGGTGGTCGGAGCACTCGGGGCAGTGACCCCCAAACTAGATGAGTGGTTGCAACAGATCCCGGGAACAACATCGGACATCTCAGTCCAGAAATGTGCAGTGCTGGGAACAGCAAGAATACTGCGCAGAACCCTCAAGCTTCCTGGCCTCTGGTAGAGGACCCGAGCTGAATGAGGGACGGACACCACCCGAGGGGTGAGACGAGGATTTTTTTAAATTATTATATATATATATATATATATATATATATATATATATATATATATATATATATATATATATATATATATATATATATATATATATATATATATATATATATATATATATATATATATGTATATATATATATATACACACACACACACACGAATTGCTTATATAAAATTCCTCGTCTCACCCCTCCGTTCTCCATTCAGCTCGGGTCCTTTACCAGAGGCCAGGAAGCTTGAGGGTTCTGTGCAGTATCCTTGCTGTTCCCAGCGCTGCGCTTTTCTGGACTGAGATGTCCGATGTTGTTCCCGGGATCTGTTGCAACCACTCATCTCGTTTGGGGGTCACTGCCCCAAGTGCTCAGACTACCACAGGCACGACTGTCACCTTTACCTTCCAGGCTCTCTCCAGCTCCTCTCTGAGCCCTTGGTATTTCTCGTGTTCCTTCTTTCTGATGTTTCCATCACTTGGTACCGCTACATCCACTACAACGGCTTTCCTCTGCCCTTTATCTATGAACATCAGAAAGAAGGAACACGAGAAACTCGAGAAATACCAAGGGCTCAGAGAGGAGCTGGAGAGAGCCTGGAAGGTAAAGGTGACAGTCGTGCCTGTGGTGGTCGGAGCACTCGGGGCAGTGACCCCCAAACTAGATGAGTGGTTGCAACAGATCCCGGGAACAACATCGGACATCTCAGTCCAGAAATGTGCAGTGCTGGGAACAGCAAGAATACTGCGCAGAACCCTCAAGCTTCCTGGCCTCTGGTAGAGGACCCGAGCTGAATGAGGGACGGACACCACCCGAGGGGTGAGACGAGGATTTTTTAAAATTATATATATATATATCTATATATATATATCTATATATATATATATAGATAGATAGATAGATAGATAGATAGATAGATATCTATATATATGGTATATATAGATATATCTAGATATCTATCTAGATATCTATCTAGATATATCTATATATATCATATATATAGATATCTATCTATCTATCTATAGATATATATCTATATCTATAGATATAGATATATAAGCAATTCTGTTCGAAGAGTGGGCCAAAATTCTTGTGTGTGTAGGTATACGGGTATATTTTTTTTATTTTAAAAAGCATGACAACGGAACCAATATTCCGAGCCCGTGTTTCCTCAGAAGCTTTTCCAGCGGTTTCCGTTTACAAGCTCGCAGTTCTTCTCCACTTGGTATCGAGTATGTTTGTTTGATGAGGTGTGTGGTCGAAAGAGGAGATGTGGGCCTTTTTTGCCAGGGATCCCGTCAAAGACTTCGCTTATGAAATTCTTCCAGACAGCCAAGAAAAGTCTGGAATATGGTCATTACATCGTGGCAAGCGAAAGGTAAGAAGATACATACCTCACCCGATCCTTAGCCAACACTAGCTAGTTTCGGCCTATTGAAGCCCACTAAAATCACTACATTTGTTCGATATACCAATTTACTTTTAAAGGCTGCACATTGTCTTGTTATAGCGGTGGGTCGTTTCTAAATTTAATTTTAAACGTCGTACCAAAAGCGCTTTAAGAATTGACATCTTACTCCGGTCACGTATTTGTCGCCACGTCACCCAGTGTTAGCCGCATCAAAAGCCACGACTGATAGACTTTGATGACATGATTTTTATATTATATTTTGTGTGTGTGTCCGCATGTTTGATCTTGATAAACCCAACTGTGCCATAATCGTTAAGGTGTCAGTGGCATCCTCACTGACCACTTGTCATCATATCAAATTTTAAATGTTCCTGATGATAAATCCCAATGTAGTATTGAATGCCAGCTTCCTCTCATCTTCCATTTATTTATAAAAGGCATGTTATTTGGAAACACAAAAGTAGAAAAAAATTCAGTGGACAAATACCATTGAAAATCTGGTTGTACAACCAGTTTTCAAGTGATGATCGAAATTGAGAGATATTTAATAGTAATCAAGTCAACATAATTTAAATCTGGTACATTTTTTAACAGGTACTGGTACATTTCTTTTAACAGAAAACTAGTAGTAACTGAATTGAAATATGTTCTGAAAAGTAACCCTCTCAACCCTGTGTAAGAGTACTCAATTTCACACTTTTCTCAGTCCAATGGAGAGCCGGTGTCTGTGTTCATGCACGAGGTGGCTCAGGGGTCAGAACAACAGGCACAGCTGGCAAAGGCAGCATTCAAGCGGATGAAGACCCTTCGCCACCCCAACATCCTGGCCTACGTTGATGGCTTGGAGGTGCGTGTTTACACTGCCATGTGAGGGTCAACATGGTTTCCACGGGTCCTTAAAGTTCATAAAGTTCAAAGTTCACGGCATGTATTACAAATCCATAAAAAGTAGTAAAATTATGTTCTTAATTGTCCTTAATTTTCAAGGAAAGCTTCTAAAATCAATAAAAATCTCTTAATTAACCTGTGGTGTTCATTTAATTTGTGTATGTAATTTTCCCCACCCTTCCAATGAACTGTTTTGTCGGAAAATGCGCCTGGCTCCCTTCCCCTCAAACCCCGCTGTCGGGCTACATGCTTTCCGAGTTCCTACTCTGTTTTTCCTGCTGTCTCCGATCAGTTCCAATGAAGATCACTTCGGGTCATTTCGGGACAATTTGATATACAGTATGTCAAATAAAGGATTAGCTGATTGTCCCTAAAAATAAACATGTGCCCTTTCTTTGGCAGCAATGATTTGAGCACCAGCTCAGCGATATTTGGCTTTCTGTTCATTAAATCCACCGTGAATCCCCTGCTGAATTGAGAAAAAGTCCTTAAAAATGGCTAAATTAGCCCTCAAAAGTCCTTAAAAGGCCCATAATAAAAAGCAAGTGGAAGAGTGGGAATCCTGGCATTGCACACCCACAGTCATGACCTCAGGGGTTGACAGTGCTCAGGGAGGACTTCCAACAATGGGGGCAACTGGGACAAAATTTAAATACAAAATACTTTGATGGGTTGCCTGTCTTGGTGCTCCTGTAACGGGGAGAGACGGCGGCTGCTGATATGATTTTTTTTTTTCAAATAATTACGTATGTGTGGCCTGGTACCACAGGACCAGTGGTTGGGGAGCCACTCATCTACAGTAATGTAGTCATGAAACTGTGCCCTGAAAGAGCCATAAAACCTTTTCAATCCATTTGCTACTTTAGGCAATACATCATGCATCATCATTTTGATTTGTTTTTTTTCAGTGCTTTTATTGAGATTTGTGACATTTGTCACCTTTGTCTTATTTCAAATCGCATTCCAGACGGACAAGAGCTTGTACCTGGTCACTGAACCAGTGACGCCACTAGTCGTTCACCTGAAAGGTGCTCCTAGTGAACTGGAGGTCTCCTGGGGTCTGCATCAGATAATAGTGAGTCACTTTTTTTTTATGTTTTAGGTCATGTCAATTGAGCTTTTTTTTCTTTCCCCTGGCATCCCTATTCAAGTGTCCTTTAACTTGGACTCAATTTATTTGTTTGTATTTCCATCAGAAAGCTCTGAGTTTCCTGGTGAATGATTGCCACCTGCTCCATAACAACTTGGGCTTGTGGGCCATCTTTGTCGACCGAGCAGGAGAGTGGAAGCTGGGGGCACTCGATCATGTTGCCCCAGAACAATGTGATCCAAGCGGGGTCTCGCTTCCTGATCCAAAGTCCATTTACCCGGACATGGAGAAGTATGACCCACCTGAGACATCCAATTGCAGTGGAGAAAAATGGTGAGAAATTCCAGGAGAGAGCATGTTTTCAGGTCTTGTCATGACTGCAACAGACAGTGTACGAAATAGATCAAGTACTGGCAAATACAATTCCACTTTTTTAAAAAGGTGGTGTTGTTTTTTTTTTTCTTTTTCAGGACGAGGGAAGTGTGGCGGTTAGGCTGTCTGATCTGGGAAGTATTTAATGGGCCACTTTCCCGCACGTCCTCACTTCGTTCACTCGGGAAGGTTAGCCACTTGAACACTATTCTGTCATTTTTCATGATCAGACAATTAATCTTCAACGTTATCTTGCACTTTCAAATACTAACATACTATATTTCGTTTCTGAAAAAGCAGTTTTTTTCCCTTCACCCAATTTAAATGAATCTAGGACCAACATTGTAACAAGTTTGCAATAACCTACTACCAAAAATGGTTTCTGCCAAACCAGACAAAATATGCTTAAAGTGATGAATTATCTAACAAAGGAGTAGTTATGTGGATCAAATTTGACAATGACATTTATCTGAAAAGAATGCTTAAAATTGTGATATATATATATATATATATATATATATATATATATATATATATATATATATAATTTTTTTTTTTTAAAGATTTCTTTTCATTACAGTAATTCTTGTGGTGGTTTTTCTTGGAGGGGGAGACTGTTCTTTTCATCACTGTTTAGAATTATTTTCAGAGGTTTTATTGATTCAGTGTTTGGTGTTCCAGCTATTATATATTGTTTAAAACAAGAAATTAAATTACTTGAGTTCATTTTTATAGCCTTGATGTCAAAGTGTTGCTGCAAATTTGTGATTGGGGGGGCGGCATGGCTCAGTGATGGAGTGGTCGTTTTCCAACCCAAAGGTTGGGGGTTCAATCCCCGGCCATTGTAACCTTGTCAACGTGTCCTTGAGCAAGATAGTTTACCCTCATTATCTCCTATGCTGCACCATCAGTAGGTAAATGAGGACACAGTGTAAAGCGCTTTTAGTACCAAAGATAGAAAAGCGCGACATAAGTGACAGCCCATTAAGTGACAGCCCAGTTAATTGCTATGTTACAAGTGTTCTTCAGTTTGCTCCATGGTCATCTCTGTACTCACAGATCCCCAAGGCTCTGGTTCCTCACTACTGTGAGCTGGTGGGTGCTAATCCACGGGCTCGGCCCAATCCAGCCCGCTTCCTCCAAAACTGCAGAAGCCCCGGAGGGTTCCTCAGTAACAGCTTTGTGGAGAGCAATCTCTTCCTGGAGGAGATCCAGGTGCACATTCTCACATAAAAACACAGCCACTCACCTATAACAGTGATTTGTTTTGACATAAATTCCATATATATTTGTTCCAGCTCCACAAAGTCACAACAATCTTCAGTGATACTCATCACGTCATCTTTATGCTTTCACTCGTTGATTTTTATAAATTGACAAATAACATTGGTTTATAACTCTTTCTCAGATTAAGGAGCCGGCGGAGAAGCAGCAGTTCTTCCAAGACCTGAGTGACAACCTGGACTCTTTCCCAGAGGACTTCTGTAAACACAAAGTCCTGCCTCAACTGCTCACTGCCTTCGAGTTTGGAAACGCCGGCGCCATAGTCCTCACGCCACTTTTCAAGGTCAGTCCTATATCTCTTTTGAATACTTGTTAATGCCAGAGTGGCTCAAACATCTTATCAAGTTGAATGCCTTATTTTGTCAAATAGAGGTGTCCTCTGAAATACATTGTGGCATTTAATTCGTGGCTGGCTGACGCCTCCTTTTCTTCCCTCATGAGAAAAAAACAAAACATCCCAGGTTTCCATAATTACCTTTTTCAGTGACAGAAGCAAGATATGTGGTGATATGTATTGCAGATTTCTTTGCTACAACACAGCTATGCCCTGTGATGAAATTTACATTGAGCATTACCACTGCCAGGATAATCAACAAGAGCCTTCAACCAATACCAAACACGAGACTTACAAATATATTTCCAACATAGAACTCATTTGGAAGGAGCGTTTGAGCTCAAGTGTCTTCAAAAATGTCTACTAGGTGGGGAAGTTCCTGTCTGCTGAAGAATACCAACAGAAGATCATCCCCGTCATCGTGAAGATGTTTTCCTCCACAGACAGGGCCATGAGAATACGACTGCTTCAGCAGGTACTTAATGCATGTTCACAGTAGCAAAATCTCTCCCTCATGCGGACCTAACAGTTGAGTCCCATGGGCTAATATACTCTTTAGTAGAATTCGGGTGCAACCGATGAATTGCTTATCTGATTTTTCTCATGCAATTTTAGCCCTTTTAAAAAGAATCCATATATGTCAAAGTTTTGCACATTAAACACCAATGTCTAACTCATGAAGTAGTAAATTCTGTTACGTATCGCAGTTGTGCAAAATGATGGTCTTATGCCGTTTGTTACAACATTCATGTTTACCACTGTGTTATACTGTATTCCCTTTTCTTTTAATAACCTCAGGTGATGAAATCTCTTAAGTTCCGTGCAATTGTACAATAGGAATGTGGTCCTTCAACTGGTTGACAATTTTCTCACAGTTCTTCACAAAGAAGTGAACCTCGACCCATCTCTGCTTGTGAATGACTGAGCAATTCAGGGAAACTCTTTTTCTATGCAGTCATGCGCCCACCTGTTCCCAGTTCACCTTTGGGATGTTCCAAACAAATGTTTTACGATCCTTCCTCAACTTTCTCAATCTTTTTTCCACATGTTGCGGCTTTTTTGGACATAAAATTCAAAGTTCATGATTATTTGCTAAAAACAATAGTTTATCAGTTTGAATATTAAATATATTGTCTTTGTCGTGGATTGGATTGAATAGAGGTTGAACACGATTTGCAAGCCATTATTGTGTTATTATTTAGGTTTAGCACAATGTCCCAACTTCATTGGAGTTGGGTTTGTACTTTCTAAAAACATACAGTAATGATTTGATTTGATTAAAAAGAATTAAACCGATTTTGTCACATTGCATCGACTGACAGGCCATTGTGCTGTTTTCTCTGGAGTGTTTGCCTTGGCCACTTGCAGTTGGTATAAGACAAAATAAATACTCCTCATTGAGAGATATCAATTCCTCTCACCTCATTATGACGGCACCATTATTAGTTCTTCAGAGAGGATACAGATTTTATGACTTGAGTACCTTTCAAATATTGCTACACTGTTTGTGTTCAATTCATTGTATTAAGTGTTATAGCGACACAACAAAGATGCTATTTAGTATTAGCATTAAGCTGATGCAGTGAACTCTTAAGATGTGTGGTTGTTTTCAACACACAAGGTGTAATTCTCTTTGTTTTATGTTTAGTTTGACAGTGAAATCCAACCGGGGGTGGCAATAAACAGCATAAAGAGTTGTTCATTATTTGCCAAAGTTGTCATTGTGAAGGGAGTTGAGTTCACTGCCACCATACAGTACTCGTATTACATTTCTTTTTCTTCTCTCTGCCTCTAGATGGAGCAGTTTATTCAATATCTTAACGAGGCAGCTGTGAATTCCCAAATTTTCCCTCATGTTGTTCACGGCTTTACCGACACCAACCCTGCCATCAGAGAGCAAACGGTTAAGGTATGTGCTCACTACAAATGCAACCACATTTTTACTTTAAGGTCTACAGATGTTTATCTGATGCAGCATCTCCCCCCCTCTCCCCTCCTGCTCTTGTCAGTCTATGTTGCTGTTGGCTCCCAAACTGAACGAAAGCAACTTGAACCAGGAGCTCATGCGCTATTTTGCAAGGCTGCAGGCTCGGGATGAGCAGGGCCCGATCCGATGCAACACCACTGTCTGCCTGGGAAAGATCGCCTCCTACCTCAATGCCGGTGTAAGTCACAATAGCAAAGATTGCAAAACAATAGAAAAGTCAACACTCTGAGCTCAAAAGGTTTGGCGGTCGAAAAAATTGGAATTAGAAATGATATCTCCGGGTGAAGTCCTGGATTGAAAAATAATCAAGAATTTGAAAACAGGACTGGATGAGAGACAACTGATCTGTTTGTTTTCCATCTGTTTACTTGTGAGTGAGGTAAAGCTTGCCTCACATCTCAAAACAGTTTTATGTTTGCATCTTGTTTTTGCACTTAGGAAACAATTAACTCATTCACTCCCAAAGACGTATTTAGATGTCTTTTCAGACGCCACACATTTAATACCCGCTCCTCATTTTATGTTGACTGTGCTGGCCATTTTCAGACCCTTTCAGACCCTTTTCAAGTACAGTCAATATAAAATCAGGGATGGCAATTTTCCGCGGATACGCGGAAATCTGCCGTTTTATTTCTTAAATTGATCATTTTTGTGAATCGTCTAAATCCGTTGAGAAAATTTTAGAGACGGTCAGGTACCTTATCGTCGAGTTTTCACGAGCTCTCCCGATCAGTCTTTCCATCTTCCGATTGTAAACAGCCCTGTGATTGGACGTGTATGATGTCTTACTTGTTGTGATTGGTCGCTATACCGGCAAATGCAAATCACAACCAATCCGTGTTCGCCTTCCTAAATCCCTTTCTCGCGAATGCCGAATGTTATCGAGACTCGCGACGAAGCTAAAGTGCGTCAGATAGATGCGGATCTGAAAACACGTTTCGATGGGACTGGTTGGATAGAAAGCTGACGGTGTCCCCAGTATGAAACAGTAAAGAGGAACCATTGTGCTTGTGTCGGATTTCGTGAAAAAGCTCGATGTCGCCGGTAAAGCTCTGTGTACAGTGTGTGAGGATGTCATTCTATACGGATCGAGAGGATGGAAAGCTTTACAGAGTCACGCAACCTCGGTGAAACACCGAAAACAGACATTTCTACTGAAAAGTAACTCCTCGATCTCAAGCACTTTTCGACAGCCTGGAGCATGTGTAAAAACAAGAGGAGTTGGCTAAAAAGACAGTGGAAAAAGTCAGAGAGGACCAATAAGCTTTTAGCGCTTGCTAAAAGCTTAAAATGAAGAGAACATAAAGTATTCTACCTCATGAAACTGTATATTGTTGTATATACTGTAAATAGACATCCACTTTATATAATAAAATACATTCATAACCCATATATAGTAAACAGTGTGGGACTTCACTATCACTGTATGAGGTAAGAATCAACAGCTTTTTATCACATTTACACAACACTTTATGAATACAAGTAATGAACAAATCTTAAATATGGCAGGGAATGTGTTTCCTTTTTTAGTTTTGATTTTGAGCAGCAAATTTGAATTTACATCTTGGTGCTCACCAGGAATGCATAAGCAAAATTGCACAAATTTTCACTTGAAAGAATAGTGAACAATCTTGGGATTTTTTTCTATTGAAGTTTCAAATAGTGTGTAAATTGAATACACTTCATCTTCAGCATGTTTAGTGCCACTTTTGTAAGTGGCCATGCCCCCGTCCAGGGCACGCCCCTTCCCGCTTTTTTTCATCACTAGCCATTGTCATCCCTGTAAAATGAGGAGCTGGGATTAAATGTATGGCGTCTGACAAGACATCTAAATACGTCTTTGGGAGTGAATGAGTTAACTACACACATTTTTTACATAAGCACTTAAAACGAACCATTCAGTATTTTAAAGTTTCAGATGGTGGGGTGAAAGGTCGAGGCCTGGAATGCATTACTGTAATTCAATTTCAGTTATTCTTTTGGAGAAAATGTAATTGTAAATGTAATTGTTTTGTATTGTCATTGCATTACACACACATTTTCCAACTCTGTTAAAGATGTGAAGAACTAAGAACTAAACGGAGGCTCAGAGGGGATCGAGCCTTTTCCGTTGCTCGTCCCTCTCTCTGGAATGACCTCCCACTGAACATTCGGCAAGCCTCCTCGCTGCCCATCTTTAAAACCCGCCTCAAAACTCACTTGTATTCTTTGGCATTTGACTCAGCATGACTCAGATTTGATCTTAGTTTTGTTGTTCAGTGCTTTCTACCGTCTTTGTTACTGATTTATTGCGTTACTGTTGTATATGTCAGTTGCTCCATGCACAGCACTTTGTGTGCAGCGATGGCTGTTTGAAAGTGCTCTATAAATACAGTTGAGTTGAAGAAAGAAAGAAAATAGTGTCTACCAATAAAATAGAGAACGTAAGCAATTTAGACAATTGCATGTCACGGTTTTTTTCAGGCACATTCAAGACGCTCAAAAATAAATGATAATACCAAGCAACTGGTCCTTATCTTTACAGACCCGACAGAGAGTTCTGATTTCTGCCTTCTCACGAGCAACGAAAGACCCATTTGCAGCCTCGCGTTCTGCTGGTGTGCTCGGCTTCGCCGCCACACACAACTATTACAGCCTAACCGAGGTTGCTGCCCGAATTTTGCCCACACTCTGTGCTATTACTGTCGACCCTGACAAGAGCGTCAGAGAGCAGGTACTGTTTTACTTTTAAGTACACACATTTGGAGCTTCATGCATGATTCAGTCATTTCTGTTGCTTTCCCTTGTCATGTGATTTTCTGCTTGCTTTGATCTCTGTCAGTCTTTTAAAGCCATCAAGAGTTTTATCTCCAAGCTGGAAACTGTGTCAGAAGATCCCACCAAGCTTGCTGAGATTGGTACAAAACAGTTGTCTTTGGTTTTTTTGATATTACTCACTTGTGACCAGATATCGGATGCGTTTGTAATTGACTACAGTTGCAAGAACAAGTATGTGAACCCTTTGGAATTACCTGAATTTCTGGTAATTCCAAAGGCATTAGTTCAAGCAGACTGTTTATCTATTGTTGTGACTCGAGGAAGATCAGAATACATTTTATGACCAATTTGTGCAGAAATCCGGGGAATTCCAAAGGGTTCACATGGTTTTTCTTGCAGCTGTTTAGAATTTATCATTGTGATGCAATAGCAATCTCCACCAATTTAAAAATTAAACATGCATTAGTTATATTAGAGCCAATCAATAATGGTCAAATTTGAATATGAATTCATCTTTGTCAGCGCAGAATATTTTTGTTTCACCAGATATACCAAGGATTATGCTTTGGTAATTTATTTTCCTCATAATCTCTTAGGGGGAAGTTTAACACAGACATGCAGGCATGCAAAGAAATGAGATGTCAGAGTGAAAGGGACACAGAAGGCATGGTGACTTGCTCAAGGGCACCACGACTGTAACTAGGAAACAGAGTAGTTTCTCCAACAAGTTACCAGTTTTTAAAATCTGTGTTAGCGTTTGAAACCGATGCCCTCCATCTCCAAAGCCCAAGTCTTTATGGTTGAGGTAATGCTGACCCAGAAAGGATAAAGATTTTGTCATAGTTGCAAGAATGATATGGTCTTATTGTCAATTTATTTCAACAATATGCGGTTGAAAAAACAAATTGGACTTAGTCATGAATACGGCTGAGTTCAATTCTAAAATAGGCAAAAAAAAGATGATGAACTCACAATTCCTTGTGTTTAACAGAAAAGGATGTTGGGTCGTGTGCTCAGCCACCTGGCGCCTCTTCCGGCTGGACTGGCTGGGCTGTGACTGGCATGTCCTCGCTGACATCCAAATTGATACGCAACGCACCAGGGACAGTGGGAGGCGTGGCGCCTGAGGGCGGCATGGCTTCAAACGCCACCAGCGTGACTCCCGGCAGCACAGGTGGAAGCCCTGGTAAGGCGCAGATGACTATGAAACATTTCTGTACCACTGCCCCAATAGAGGCCGAGCTCTGCTGCGAATAGTGAAAACAATTGAGTAGTTGACTCCCCAACCCCCCCACCGCTCGCAAAAATAAAAAATAAAAAAAGTAGAAATGCTCATTAGAAAAGTTGGAAACGTAAATATATCAGACTATAATCCCAAAACACTTCAGTATCATTTCAAACCCACTTTGCAACATTACCTTTAAAAATAAATGATTTGATTAAAATAATAATAATAATAATAATAATAATACTCCTGGTAAAGCATCTTGGCATCAATTATTCAGGGCTTTACACTAACTTAAGCATTGGTAACAGACTTTTTAACTTGGTCGCCTAACCAGCACAGGATTTGGTGGCAACTTTTTTGGAGCGGTACAGCATGTCCATATTTGCCGATGTATTGTTGTCTCACTTGGTATATCGTAGTTTTGTATGATGTAAATATTGACAGTGACTCAATATATATATTTGCAAAATATTTTGCTCAAGCCACAACTTTATCTGCAAACAAGCACAGGCTGACAAAACTGTTGAATTATTTTATATAACTTTTACTAAGACAAAAAAAGGAAATAATACCGCAGCAAAAACTTAAAACATCAGCATAAAGCAGTGAAAAAATAGCTGACAGCTGAGCAACTTCAATTTTGATTTATTTGTGTTAATTCAAAATACTACAAGGATATTGATTAGCATACTTTTGATACAATTCAAAAATACATTTTGGACAATTTCAAATACTTTTGAGCAATTGAACACAAAGAAACTAGCATTTTTGTGTGTACTACTTATGTTTTTATTTATATACAGGACTTCACAAATGTCTTCGGCCTCCAAAATATTTGTTGTTTATTAATTAAGCCTTTGGGAAATATAAAATCTCATTGAATAATTATTTGACATTCCAACCTCTAAACTGAAGGATAGAAGCCAAGTGTAAGTGATTAGATGGACCATTGGTAGGAATTAAGTAAAATCACAGTGATTTCACCCCCATCATTCTTCTAGATAAGTCAACGATTGTAGATTGATAGAAAGACCACATTATTTAGAGATTTGTAGATATTGACATTTACTGCATCAAGGGACTTTTTTCTGTTTCAGTTGAAAATGTCCAACTGTATTTGAATGCACGTGTTTCGCCGAAAGCGAGAGATTTCAACGTTGAATGTCATGTTCCCGTTATGATCCCCCCCCAATATTAGTGAGTTTTTCAGCAAATAGCTGACTTAGGTTCCACATAAAAAAAGGGGATGAGTTGAATTTGTGAGTTGCAAACCGACCAACCGAAAGTCAGTCAGGAATAGGACATTGTTGCTGAAAAGTAAGAAGACCCAGAGGGAGAATCCCCCCCTACCCCCCGTCCCCACCCGCTTTCATGCAGCATGCAAATGCGGGACTTAAATATGATTGTCACACGTGTCCATTTCATGATTTTTAGATTCTGTAGAGAAAAGTCCACATACTTCCCAGGCCCTCAGTCCTTCTGCTTCAAGCCTCGTGGACAGATCACAAACTCTTGAAGGGATGGAAAATGATGAGGAGCCAGGAGAGCGCTGGGATGACGAGGAGGATTGGGGGAGTTTAGAGGTTGGGCCTATTTTCAATATGTATAATTTGTTAGCAGTGTTAGAATTTTGACACTTGGAGCTGTTTCCCCCCTGCAAGGATTCAGAGAAAGGTCGAGCTGAGAAGGATGACTGGAATACTGACTGGTCAGGAATGGCGTCATCCAAAAAAAACATTGGTGGACACGAAGTAGGTTTCGTTTTAGCTTGCCTTCTTTGTTAGTTTTTTTTTTTTTTTTTTAACTCACTCGCTGATACTGCGACCACCATGATGCAACACATGTAGGTGGGCAGGTCGTTGTCCACCACGACAGCGAAAAAGCAAAGTTCAGACTGGAGCAGCTCAGGCTGGGACGCAGACGACAGCTGGTCCAACGAGAAAGAGGGCCAGGGTCAGAGTTCCGCTGGCGAGGAGGGCTGGGGCAACGAATGGACCGAGGAGGAGACGGATGTTGGCAGTGCCGCCCTGCCTGAGGGGGTCCGCTTGGCCAGCGAGTACAACTGGGACAGTGGCAGTATGAGCAAAGGAGCCAATCAGAACGACCTATTCGCCTGTGTGGCACAGAGAAACGCCACGGGCCCCACGGTAAGCATGTAGAATCATATAAAAACTTCTTTTTTTTTTTTAAATTGTGGAATAATCAAATGCTTTAAATACAGTGGTGTCCTGAGATACAAATTTAATTCGTTCCTTAACCACACTTGGCACTAAAAACACTTGTCAGTTTTCTGCTTCTGACACCGTGCCCTATGGGATGCTACCAACCAAAATCTCTTAGAACAGTACTGCTACTCCGTGTTTGCATTTGACTTTGTTGCTAGATTGACTGATTTTTTCAGATCAAGTAAGGAGTGGTGATGTTGTGCGAATGTGAAAGTTTTCTCCCTCTATCTGTCGCCTCTGTTGAGTGACAGAGAGTTGTAGTGTGCTTGCTGTCACTTTTGGCTGTATGGTTGAAGATGAAATGCATCTCTAGTATCAGTAGAGCCGCATGGACCATGATGATGGGTAGCAGTTAGTCCTACTCGACCACATTTCACTCAAAATTACAATTCTAGGGGGTATATTATACATGGGTCTTAATAAGAAACAAAAAAATTTAATTGTTTCAGTGTCTACCAGCACCTAAGCTGCCTGGGAGCTGTTTAAAAGAAATACACACACACACACACACACACACACACACACACACACACACACACACAAACACACACATATATATATATATATATATATATATATATATATATATATATATATATATATATATATATATATATATATATATATATATATATATATATATGTATGTATAGATAGATAGATGCATGCATGTGTCTAT
>CAAKHF010020309.1:0-11296 GCA_901007745.1 Hippocampus kuda | reverse complement strand
AGGTCCCGGCTACACATTGAGCAGGAGCCGAGAGTTGCTGTGTCCTGCTTCAAACCTCGCTTCGAAAAGCTGTGCATTGCAAAACGTGCTCATTGGAGCCATTAATCCAGACATCTTTGATTTAAAAAAAAAAAAAGCACAAATACTTTTATATATTTTTGTGTTGCTGGTTAAATTTTTTTTTAATATTGTGCTCTGAGATAATGTTGGTGATTAGTTTGAATGCATTATTAGTTATTGATTTTATGTCATTTTATTTTTCAGTATTCGTATGGTTTGACATGGTCAGTCAAAAAATATTTAAAGTTAAGATTTGATGTAATTTCTGAATTTCAGATGCACTTTATATCTTTTCTGTTCCAGTTACTAAAGCTATTCTTTGTTGTAAGTTGCCCCGTATTTCCTTCTTTTTTATTCTCTTATACGTTAATAAGGATACAGTGTTATGCAAAGGTGTACTTTTACAATTTTATAGACAAATGATACTATTTATAGTCGTGCGGTGGGAGGGGGGGCGCGGGATGTTTTCCTCTTCCTAGGGGGGGCATGACAGAAAATAATTGAGAACCACTGTTCTAAGTACATGTACAAGTATTTAAGTGACTCTATTTTAGGGAGTGTTTCAGCAGATTTAAGAGTGCTTCCGTTACTTTGAGAACAATTGAGTACATCCAGGAGTGTTTAGGTCACGGCATACATGAACAGTTGGGCCGACGATGCAATTCATTTTAATGGTGTTCTATATGATGATACTCGGAGAGGCAAATATTTTTGGAGGAGGAATTGTTCGATTTAGCAGTCTTTGGCACACATTATTAGATAGGCGAATAAAGCATGACAGTTGCATCGCTGTGGAATTTGTACTTGCTATTACCTTCCCTATCTATGTCACACTTACGAGCTGAAATTCAGTCAGGACTGTGGAGTCACACATTATTACATGGGCGACAGCTAGTTAGACAAAGCTGACCCCGCCCCCTGTGTGGGTGTGGCTATGACAGTGTACGAATAGGAATTGTGTTGGACAGGGCAGATCTTACGCATCTGGCGGAAAATGCTCCAAGGCCGTGTGCTCAATCATTTTGGTATCCAAAATACAGTTTTCTGGTAGTTCATGTTAGTATAAGCTAGCAGTAAAGATGAAAGATCCAAAGGAGGTTGCCACAGAACTACTCACTACTTTGTGGAACAGTTTTAGGACACTGTGTTGGTTACAAGACATCGCCGTTACTTCTGGCACTCGATTAAACAAACGAACCAAACCTCTCACGCATGAAGTAACATTTACTGCAACATCAAAACATTTTACAAAACGTCAAAAGCCAAACATTCTCAAGATGACTTACTTAAATCCACTGGGGGCGCCAATGTCAGCTTTAGAGAGACCCTTTTTCTTGTTTTTCTTGTCCTTTTTCCCTTTCCTGAAGGAGGAAGCCGAGGGTATCAAGCGGTAACGTAGGGAAACATCGGGGCTCGGGATATCCATGGAGTCTTTGTGAAAAGAACCGCGGCTACCAGATGCCGCTTTTGGAGGACAGTAAATAAAGGTTTGTCATTCATTTATTGCTGCAGTTCATCGGTGGTAATCGTAGCGAGGCGAAGGAGTTACATTTTTCTGGTGGGACAGGAGGACGAGACCCTCGTTCTACACAAAAATGGGAACATGAACATGAGTAAATTCACATTTTGGAAAAGGAAAAAAACATTGCAAACAGCCCTTTAACTTTTTCAGTCAAACCTCATTTGACTTTCTTCAAACTTTTGAATGCAAACGTCCAACTGTTTGACAGCAAAATTCACAGGCATTTGAGCAAAGAAAAATAATATCCTAAACTTCGACACCTTTCAGTGACCCTTCCAGTCTCTCTCTTGCAACTTGTTGATGGCATTCTAAACTCTGTCTGAGAACAGTGTGTTAGAAGCCTTGTCATGGCGATCACAATTGTTATATGTCATCTTGGTCTCTCCATTATTGATGACATTCATCGAAACTATCAATCAAATAATCAGATACAAATGTTATTTTGCACGCAACATACACAAGATTTACTGTAAAATCATTTGGGGGAGGGAGGACTATTTATTGACTGATCATTGTTTCTTTGTTTATTTGCTGGATAAACAAAAACAAATAAACACCAACGAAGCACTATCCCATGAGGGTGAGTGATCTTTTTGAAACTGAGAGCTACTTCTTGGGTACTAATTATTGCAAAAGGGCGACTCGTTTGGCATACAATTCTGAGGACACCTCGGGTTTAACTAAATGAAAATTACAAGTTATTCAAACGCTGACTGCAAATAATGAGCACAATTAAACCAGCTAGACTTTCCCCGATAAATGGATTATGATTCAGTTACTGATTGGTCCATAGCATGTCATAAAACAGGGGGAAAAAGTTGCTCATTGTTTTCTTTCCAAAGTAACAGCAGATGTTTGCAGATGTCTTATTTGGATTAAACACAAAAGATAATAAGTCTGCTTTTGTGAAGGACAACAGAATTCAGAGACTATTTTCTGTTGAGAGGCTGAAATGGGAGCCATTGGACAATTTGAAGTTATAAAGTGGGTGTAAATGATTAATCAATTATCAAAAATAGTTGTTGTTTCTAACTTTAAAAGACATCCTGTACAGCATTCTGCTTTCCTCTGTCTCATGTTCGCGTTTTACTTAATTGTAAAATATTTCTCCAGGGTGTAGACTCATGTTAAAAGCTAGTATGAAAAATTCTGCCTTGACAAAGACAAGAAGGCTCCATTTTGATGGAGACTGTCAGAGATGTGTCATTTAATGCTTCAAAAATCTTTTTTTTTTTTTTTTTTTGTTGACATCATTTTGTTGTTGTTATTTGCCAATGTGAACCGCTTGCAGTCACCGTTGTAAACAATTCTTCGAACGAATGACAGCATTGTTATCTTTGTCAAGGCAGACTTTTGGATACAGCTCTCGTATCGAACATAATAAATAAAATAGAGAACCCATTGAGTGGGTTTTAATGAGAGGAGTGTAGTACCTTGCCGGTTGCTCCTTTGGTTGATTTTTCCCACTACAGCATTTCTGAAGGCTTCTGCTTCCTGCTGCTCAGCAAAATTCAGTCCAACCTGACAGTCCTGCACGGCAGGCGCAAAAGCATAAGACAAAGCCTCTTGGAAAGAAGCCGCCCATGACTGATCCAGCAAATACTTGTGAGGCACAATTTGACCGCACGGTGACTGTTGAAATGTCAACTGAAGGGCACACTTACATCGGCAGCAAAGGTGTGAAAGTACAACTGCGGAGATGTGGAGTAAACTATTTGGTTGTAGAGTTCTTGCTCCCACAGCTGCCTCCCAGCCTGTGGGAAGTAAGACAAGTCATTTTTCCTCAACTGTCGTTGACTTTCAAACAAGTCCCAAGCTACTGTGGCAAAAATCAAGTAAATCGAGTCAAACTATTCCTTGGGTTAGGCAAGTCTTAAGACACGTCATATAATTTTGCTCACTTAGTCGCAAATTAACCACTTGGAACTCAACGTTCGTTCTTGACTTAGTTAGCTGTAACGCTGTTATAATCAGTTTATGAATAGTCCCAAGCAGGGGTGGAGCTTCACGGTGGCCAATGGACAAAGGCTTAGAATTGCAAAGAATGAAGAGTTTCACATGTCGTTCTTAGATATGAATTGAATGCCAGGATACAAAATGGTGACAGTTATCTGTGACAACTAATCACTCTGATTGGCTGGTAGCTCGAGAATCAGTGCATGAAACAAAAGTTGACTATGAGATGAAAGCAAATAAATAGCAAAGAAAAAAGGCTTTAGGGACTAAATTCAGCTCATCAAAACATTGTGTTTTACTCTGATTTGTTCCTATTGATATTATGAGTATATTGGACAAGCTTCTGAATGTGCGTGTATTTATTTTCATGAAACTCTAACTGCGGATATTATGAGCAACAATGACTTTGCCATGTGTGCTGTGTTGCCAGGCAGACCTCACAACCTCTGAGTTACTTGTGAACTTACAAGTGTGTGAACACGTTTATATGTGCTTGCATGTATGCGCACATGCGTGACATTCTCTTGATTTATAATGTACCGTACCGTGTCCTTAATTACTTGGAAGAAAATGTACCGTGCCAATTTCATTTCATTCCATCCCTAGTAAACAAGAAAGACTTTGTCAAGTGTTGTAGTTCGAGTTTAAATGTAATCGAATCTCATGAACACCAAGTCAAGGTCAAGTCGTGTATTTGATCATTTTTAGCTCAATAAGCCAAATAGGCCCCAAGACCTAAAACTAGCGATTCAAATCCGATTCAAGTCAAGTTGAGCCACTCGAATTCACTTCGTCTGCTTTACATGATACAAAGGAGCACAGTCATTCCTCATGATATTATGTTTCACTTTTTACAGCTCTTTTACAATGTGATGCTGAGTGCTTTTGTGTACTTGCTGAATTTTGTGGATAATTTTATGTTGTTGTAAAATACCACACGAACTGTTACGACAGACTCACATAGAAATTGGCGCAAGCCGGGAGGAACGAGTGCATAAAAGACAGAATGTCTAAAATTCAAGATCAGTTCAAAGTGACGATTGCAACGTCCACCTGGCTTAAGTTACCGAGCACATCATTAGCTAAATCAATGTAGCTTACCACCGCAAATTAGAACAAGTAGAATGGTAGACAGAACCCTTGGAGCACTTTGAAAGGCTTTAGTAAACAAACAAGTAAAATAAAGACATTGCAAGCATATTCTTCGATGACCTGCCAATGGCCTCAACCACGGCATCACGTAACACGCAGTGTGGCTAACGGTTAACCAGCTAACAGTCAGCCAACCCTATATTCTCGTTCACTGACTTCCACTTCACATTAAAGGCGCACACATTCAGTGTCCCCAAGCGGACAAAAATGATACCTTGCATTTGTTTTGGTATTGTGTGCATTGAGCTTTACAATATATAGCTAACAATGTAAAGATTTGGTCACTACTTTGTGGATCTTGTCAACTGTAACCTCTGCGATTAACCAAGGATTGTTGTATTCGAATTTTCAGGTGACAGGAGGTGAGGCAGCTTGTGTGGCTTCCACGGAACGTTCTTCACACGTGATGTGCCACAGTTACCTTCAAATCGTACATGCGAAAGAAGTACGAGCGCTGGGGGTTGTCCTTAATGAGGCAGACCACGCCAGTGTGCTGCAGGCTCCACGTGGACGGTTGGTGAGGCAGGGCCATGAACAACTGCGCCACTGCAGTGGCCATAGACTGTATATGCAGACACACACACACACACACACACACACCCACACACACACACACACACACACACACGCACACACACAGAAGTCTACATATTAATTTTCACTTTTGAGCTCTTGTTTTCTTTGTATGCGTTTTCAGTTGACTTAATCCGCATTGGTGTGTGACCGCTGAGCTTGCCGGAGAAAAAGAGATGCTTGCAGAACAACACAAGAGACAGCGTCGAATTCTGATACCAGAGGAAGAAATGCTATAGGCGCCATTTCCTCCTTTTCGATGACTTCATGTAAGCAGCTTGTTCGAGATACACAGTGCGACTTTATAAATAGCTTGGAAAGAGGTGATGAGGGCTTAAGACAAGGGTTAGGGTTTCAATACAGGGTTAGGTTCGGAAACAAGGGTTAAGGTTTTAATTTAGGGTTTTCAAGTCAGGGTTCAGCTTTCCAAGTTGAGTTTCAAACCATTCTTAGGGTTTTCAAATTGAGTTAGGGCATCAAAGTTGGCTGGTTTTAAGTGATGGTTATGGTTACAATTTAGTGTTTCAAAGGGTTATGGTTTCTATTTATGGTTTCAAGACAAGGTTAAAGTTTTAAATTAGGGGATTCAAGCCAGTGCTTTCAACTCAGGGTTAGTTTCCCAAGTCGGAGCTAAGTTTTCAAAATGGGTTTTTGAGCCTGGGTAAGGGTTTCAAATTACGGCTTTCAAGCCATGGCTGGGCTTTTAAAAGTAAGGGTTTTAAAACGTGTTAGGGTTTCAAGCCTGGGCCAATGTTTCAAATTAGGGTGTGAAGCCAGGGTTGGGGTCAAGGGTTACGAATTTAAGTTGAGTTTTCAAGCCAGGGCTTCAAGTGAAGGTTTCAAGCCGGAGTTAAAGACTTTTAGTAGGATTTTAAGTCTGGATCAAGGTTTTGAACCAGGGTTTGGGTTTCAAGTGGGGGCTTAGGGTTTGAAACAAGCATTAGAGTTTCTAATTAGGGGCTTTCAAGATTGGGTTTGCTGTTGTTTAGGGTTTAAAATTGCAGTTACAACCAAGGGTTAGGTTTTCAAGTCCTAGTTAGGTTTTTAAAATTGGGTTCTCAAGCCAGGATTGAGTTTCAAAATAGGGTTTCAAGCAAGGGTTAGGCTTTCCAGCCGGCGTTAATATAAAGTAAGGTTTTAAAGCCAGAGTCGAGGGTTAGGGTTTCAAAGTGAAGCTTAAAGCCAGTGTTAGAGTTTAAAATAAGTTTCTCACGCTAAGATTAGGCGTTCAAGCCTGTGCTAGGTTTATGAACTCGGTTTAGGTTTTCAAGTGGAGTTTCAAGCCAGGGTCAAGGTCTCAAAGCGGGATTTCAAGCCCACATTAGGGTTTTGAACCTGGGCCAGCATTTCAAAGTGTTTTGCAGAATTCCAATTTGTATTTTCCCAGAATATTACCAGTGAGCACCTGTTAAAAAAAACAAATTCATTTTTAGTTTGTCAAATAATATGAGAGAGATTTCAGTTGTATCAATTTGGAAAAAAGAGGTAGGCTTTAATTTTAACATGCGTGCGCGAACACACAGACACACAGATTGGAGTGTCAACTTACAGCACACCTTCTGCCAAGCAGGTTGTCCAGGGCCTGATTTTCCTGCAGGCTTAGCAGGGAGCTCTGCGCGTTCTCCGTTTTGGTTTTAGTTGCTCGGCTCATGGCGCAGAGCTGCGACCAATGCTCGCTGGTGTGCAACGGTGTCTTCTCAGCACTGGTCGACGCGCCACCGCAATGGAGGAAGTTGAGCCTCTTCTCTGTTACTTCAACTCATAGCAGGAAATGCACAGACACACTTCTCCAACCCCCACTTGTTTTCTCTCCGAAACTCGCAGCACATATACTGAGCTACTTCCATTTTCTTGACTTTACTCCTTCTATTCTCAGAGCTCAGAAAGGGTACAAATGAGACATACTTTATTGACAGACAGTTCAAATTAATTTAAAACTGTACAGGAAGAACAAACAAATTCAACATAGATTTTAGTCAACATTTACAGACTTAATTTACTATTCAAATTCCATTGATTGTCATGTTTCTATAGGAAAAGCTTAACACAAATAGGATGAGGTTTCCAGCTGTGTTACACATGGTGGCAGGGTGTCAAACGTATGGCCCGTGGGCCAGAACCAGCCCATCCCGGAATCCAATCCAGCCAATAAAGAAAAAAACTTAAGTGCAAATTTTCACGAAAAGTAACTATTACTAATTTGGTCCGACCTGACAGCAAACTGGGGTGAACATGGCCCCTGTTTGACACACGTGCTCTATGGTTTTAACATGTTACAGTAACTGCATTCATTGTTTGGTTTGTAACAACAGACAAAATTGACCTTCTTTTACAGTGGCAAAAGCCCACAAATGGCATCATTTTTGGTTGCAGCATTTTTTTTCTACACAACTTCCAATAATCTCAACTCCACAAACTGTCAGAGTAAGTTAGTAATATTTCACATAACTCATTGTTAAAGTCAGCAAAATGCACATTTTTGAAAAAACCTCAGCGTGGCACTAACTCTCGTTGTTCTTATTTTAGGTGAAAGTTCAATGCTAAATTTCACCATGGAGGAACCAAACTCTGAAATGGGGTCATACGCATGCGCCAAATGAAATGTTGAATTAATTTTGATGACGAACGAGTTGCCATACTGCCTAACTTACAGTCGTGCCTTGAGATACGAGTTTAATTCATTCTGTGACTTCAGTCATACCATAAATCGTCTTTCCACATTGAAATGAATGGAAATGCCATTAATCCATTCCAGCCTCCCTTTTTAATAAGAAAAATACTGTGCTGCTCTTCCTCATGTGCCTTCCTTGGCAATATAATATAGTCATGCACCCACAAATGAAGAATAGCTTCACAATTACAGTAGGTGACTCAATAAGATGCTGATCATTTTTTGCAGAGGATAAGGTATACATTTCTGTAACTTTTGTTATATCATCTATCCACATGTGTTGCACCACCATTTGTCTTTAAATATGGATGCTTATGCATTGTTTTAAAACCGCCAACTATCAATGCTGATAGTAGCATGTCAATGGTGATTTCCTTTGTATGGTAGCAGTACGCTAGCAGAGCCTTTCTTGAAGCAGTGGTTTGGTTATTTTAAATCACACGTGTCAAAGTCAAGGCCCAGGGGCCAGATCCGGCCTGCCATGTCATTTTATGTGGCCCACGAAAGCACATCATCTGTGTCAACTTCCATGATCCTTGCTTAAATCTGGACCGAAATCTCAAATTGTCATACATAATAAATAACGATAACATTTTGCAATAAGTTTGTTATCCTGTTTGCAATCGCTTGAGCAATAATTTAACAAATACTTGACTGATTTCAAAACTAGTGAGCCATCATTTTTGGGGTTTTTTTTGTGTACAAGTAATAATACGATGTGATGATTAAACATTTATTCAGTTTCACTGTCATAACGACCCTCCAAGGGAAGATGTAACTCCAAAGTGGCCCGTGACAAAAATGAGTTTGAAACCCCTTTAATGGAACCCCTTAAATACACATTACAAGGTGTAATTATCTTTGTGCTATGTTAAGTTTGACAGTAAACTTAACTGTGAGCGGCATACAAACAGCCATGACATATAAGTCAGGTCATTCGTATCTCAAGGCACCGCTGTGTATTACAAAGTCGAGATGGGAAGTGGATATAGAGAACTTTGGCAGTGACTTGCTGCTTTTCCACAGAACTTTTGCATCCATACCCTCGATTGGATTGAGTCAGACTGTTGTTATTTTTTCTTAACTCCCTTTGCGAGATTAAAAATGGAGTACTGTATATCTCGGGCTGTAACAAAGGGTGAATTCAGGCACGACAGTCCGTGCTCTCTCTTCCATTGCGGGGCCTTCCAGGTGTCCCATTCTTTTTTTCAATTTCTTCTTTCAACGCCAGCATGTACTGAGTGGCTGCTGGAGAACAATACATTTACTGATGGGGAGGGGCTTCAGTTCACATTTTGTTATTGCTGGGACCTCAGCGAGCAACTAGTGTCCACCGCCGCTTCGATTCTCTCCGCTCACCCAGTCGATGCAGATAAATGACAAACTCACAACCATGAAGACGAATCCCAGTGCAGCAAAGCATGCAGCCTATAGGAAAAACAGTGCTGCATGAAATGAGGGGACCAGCAATCCAACATTGTGTACGACAGCAATGAGCGCTACCTGAATTTTGGGTCTGGACAGAAAAGGTTCTTGTTCTGCAGGAACGATTCGTATATAGAAAATTCCAGGCAGGATGAAGATGAGGCTGGGGGCCGATGTGGCTCCTGTGGAGTAATTAGGAGAGCTCATTCAGTGAGAACGTCAGAAGCCGAGGCTACAATGGTGAGCAAACACAAACCGATGAGTCCAAAAATGTCACGGATGGAGGGCACGAAGATGACGAGCAGGTTGACCAGAATGAGGAGGAACAACGCAATGGAAATGTGTCTGGCCCAGTGGAAAGGCTTGTCAGGGCACAAGATCTGAAGTACGGCCCGGCGGATCTACAGTGGGAAGGAAGGAAAGGGAGCATACAGTATGTCATGATTCGGGTTGCACACAGCTGGAGGAATGAGTCACCTTGGATTTATCCAACAACTGCCAACAACAGCAGTGTGAAGCCTAATAGTAAATGGATGTTAAGCACATTGGAATGAATACATGTTCTCATAAAACCCTATAAAGTAAAAATGCAGAGAAAAGTGTTAACAGCACTGCCAAATTTGAATGTTTAAAAATATTTTGTGTGTAGAATGAGGCTTCCAGATCAGACTGAGAAAATAGGGTTTAGCTTTTACAGAATTAAAAAAACAAACAAAACAAAAATCTGTTCTCTTTCGAAATCTAGCTGCGTGTTGCTCCTGGCTGTCTACACATCCACTGGTGTAAGAAATTTTCAAATTTAAAGTGTGCTTTATTATTATTATTTTTTTTTTTACAGATTTCAAAGAACTTGTCAAGTCTCAAGGAAAGTACATGTTCCCGGGATTTCCATGCAGACTGTGATATCAGTGCCTTATACCTCGTTGATATTTCCACATTCATTCACAGTATTAGATGAAAAGTGGTCAAGCAGTTTAAAAAAAAAAAAAAGAGGTGCTGCCACCCACATTGATTACATTTTGATTTCCCCAAATTGTATTGATGAGTTATGGCAAAAGATGTGGAGTGCCTCATGGCTCATTTCTTTGCCCTCTTTTTTTTTTTACTCAAATTTTAATAGACAAAAGTCCACAGAATGTGTTCCTAAAGCTGAAGGTAGACATTTTCTTTCCTGGGTTTTCTGTGTGTGGTCTATGGTACAGAAGACCAGAGTCAAGAAATTGTTTCAAGTCAAGTCACGTCAACTGTATTTATAGAGCACTTTCAAACAGCCATCGCTGCATACAAAGTGCTGTACATGGATCAATTGAACACATATAATAAACAGTAAAACAAATCGGTAATAAAGACATTAGAAAGCACCAAACAGTAAAACCGAGAACAAATCTAAGTCAGGGCGGCCCGGTAGTCCAGTGGTTAGCACGTCGACTTCACAGTGCAGAGGTACGGGGTTCAATTCCAGCTCCGGCCTCCCTGTGTGGAGTTTGCATGTTCTCCCCGGGCCTGCGTGGGTTTTCTCCGGGTGCTCCGGTTTCCTCCCGCATTCCAAAAACATGCATGGCAGGCGGCTTGAACACTCTAAATTGTCCCTAGGTGTGAGTGTGAGCGTGCATGGTTGTTTGTCTCTGTGTGCCCTGCGATTGGCTGGCGACCAATTCAGGGTGTCCCCCGCCTACTGCCCGAAGACGGCTGGGATAGGCTCCAGCACCCCCCGCGACCCTAGTGAGGATAAAGCGGTTCGGAAGATGAATGAATGAATGAATGAAATCTAAGTCATAAGTCATGCTGAGTTGAATGCCAAAGAATACAAGTGAGTTTTGAGGAGGGTTTTGAAGATGGGCAGCGAGGAGGCTTGCCGAATGTTCAGTGGGAGGTCATTCCAGAGAGAGGGACCAACAACAGAAAAGGCTCGATCCCCTCTGAGCCTCAGTTTAGTT
>CAAKHF010020297.1:42317-52384 GCA_901007745.1 Hippocampus kuda | reverse complement strand
TGTGTGTGTGTGTGTGTGTGTGTGTGTGTGTGTGTGTGTGTGTGTGTGTGCACTTGTTGCAAACTACTCTTAACGTGTACGCTTTCAAAATCTAATAATCATCATTTACATTTTAGCGGGATTAAACACAATGAAATATATCCCAACAATGTTTTCATAATGTTAGCGATTTTGAAATGTCATTCTTCAAAATACGCAGCCGAGGCATCACAAGATCGTTGTTTTTTGTTTTTTTTTGATAGTTTGCAGTTCCGAGTTTAGTCACATTCACGCCTCTTCAAGGTCAGAGTTGTGACACACTCCATGAAGAAACCGCTGCTTGCTTTGTGTCAAGATGTGCACGGCGTCTCCATACTGGGTCTCTCCAAAGTCAAAAACTCAAACGTATACTAACTCGTTAAAACCCATTTCACTTGATCGAGATTTTCCTCAGCGTTCCATCATGACGTACACATTTTATTATCTATAAGTGATGAGTGATGATGTGGGTGCAGTGTATCTGATTAGAGTTTCCACCGCAGGGCTTTTTACTCGGCGATGAAAGAAATGATGATGACGACTTTCCACAGTGCTGCGCTGAGTCATAACCCACTTGACCCGCTGGCCTGTAAAACTGCGCTTATCTGAACTAAGGATCACAATGATTTTTTTTTTTGAGGAGCCTGAAGAATATAATGAGTCAAGATTGTTATTATTAACATTTTAAAGATGCAAGTGCCTCATTATTTGGACCAAACTAAATAATCCAAAATAATTGCATCACAAGCATCACAAAGCGTTTTTGTGCACTCTTTCAAATTCAGTGGCTTCTTTTACTATTTTGAACAAGTAAGAAAAATTTCAAACTGCCTCTCGGAGAACTCAACGTAAACATAACATTGACCCACTCAAACTTTTCTTTCCAGCGGTGCATGTAAATAGGGACAATGTGACATAATTCAAATATAATAAAGTGCTTTGCTTTTTTAATTAAAACATTTTTATTTGAATTGAAAACAATATTTGGGCATTAAACATGACAGATACATATTATCACTGAAGCATAAACTTTACGTTGGGTGATGGTCTAGTAACTGTGGTTAGCGTTTCCTATGAAAATTAGACTTTTTACTTATTCGCGTTCTGAATTCCACACACCAGTGGCATTTTAAAAAGGATTTCCATTTACACAGAGGTGCAAAAACAGGAAGCAACAAAAGTTTGCATCATGTCAAGGAAAATTCTAGTATCTTTTTTTTTTTTAATTCTGTAAAAGCGGGCTATTTGAGCAGACGACAAAAGAACCAAGGATGGAGTTGAACTAGCAGAGGAGCCATAAATATTTGCATCGAAGGATCTGTGGCAAACATATGTGAAATTACCAAGAAATGGAAAACTCTTATTAATTTTAACAGCGAAGTTTAGGAATAAAAGTATTTAATTCCGATGACAGCTGGGATAGGCTCCAGCACCCCCCGCGACCCTAGTGAGGATAAAGCGGTTCGGAAGATGAATGAATGAATGAATGATACCGAACATGTATTTATTGCACATCTACATTTGATTCAATCTTTCATGTTATTGTTCTTTGATTTTGATTCACTTTTACCATTTCACCATTTCATTATTATTCCTGTCCTTTTATTTCCTGATTTTTATTTATTTGTAGAAAGAAATACGAAACCGATTTTGTGCCGAAGCGAAGATTGGTCTTATTCGAGTGACACGGCCCTGAAGTTGCTGGGAAAATCATGAAATGGTGTGTATTTAAATGTACAAGGGCTGTGTGTGTGTAGTATACTATTTTATGCCAACACAGCTATTCCCTTTGTTTAAAAAAAAAAACAAAAAACAAGGAGTGTATAAATCATCTCGCCAAACATGTTTCCGTTGTTTTCATCTTCCCATTATGGCTGTCAATGAAACCATGGAGCTTCCACTTCCTGTAAAATTGCATTAGATTTCCAATATCCCTGACGCGTTTTTCCATCTTTCACAGATCAAGACTTTGCAGGCTTGTTGGATGAAAAATTATCAATACAAGATAAAGCATCAGCAAAAGAGTCAAAACCGTTTGCCCACATGCTCTTGGTGCCCAGCATTAATTATGAAGCCACTGGCTCAGAACTTCATTTTCAATGCATGGTTGAGGTCTACGCCAATGTTTGATTCAGCGGTGCATTTGTTGAGTCAAATGCAAACAATAAAAAGGCCATTAAAGCTCGTACATGACTCCTCCTTTTTCTCCTCGAGTAAATGCTGGGAAATATGGAGGGTGGAGTTTGTTGGTGTGAGAGGTTGTTAGTAGCTCTTCTTTTTTCAAAGCAGTTTACAAAAGCTGGGTGTGGGGTCAAGAGGGTAAAAAAAAGGAAAAAACTGAAAAGGAAGCGGGTGGAGTGCCTGTGTGTAACGCTTAGGGTGCCCATCTCTCCACAAAAGACTGTCCGGTACTGTTTTTGAGAGGTGGGGTGGGAAATATTCAAGGACGGTTCGATTTGTGGCAAGATTTGATCCAGCTGGACTCAGTGGGATTATGTTTTGATTCGATTCGATATGGTACGATGTGGGTATGATGTGATTATTTTTTTGTTGTCTTTTTAAAGACATTTGAATGAACTTGTCAGTACCATTTACTTCTAAGATATATTATATCCATTTTCCAATCACCATTATCCTCACAAGGCTCACGGGAGGTGCTGGAACCTATCCCAGCCGTCTTCAGGCAGTAGGCGGGGCACACCCTGAACTGGTTGCCAGCCAATCACAGGGCACACAGAGACGAACAACCATCTGCGCTCACAATCACATCTAGGGACAATTTAGAGGCTTCAATTGACCTGCCATGCATGTTTTTGGAATGTGGGAGGAAACCGGAGTACCCGGAGAAAACCCACGCAGACCCGGGGAGAACATGCAAACTTCACACAGGAAGGCCGGAGCCGCGATTGAACCCGCAACCTCCGCACTATGAGGTCGACGTGCTTACCACTGGTCCACTGGGCCGCCCTAAAATATATTTCTCTCCAGTAAATAAAAGAAGAATCGAGAGGTATCGCGATATATTCTATATAAGTAGAACAATTCGATTTGGCTCGATTCAATGCACTTGCATCTTTAAAATGAAAAAAAAAAAAAAAAACAATTTGAACACTAATAACGGTATACACTTCAGGTGTGACTGATTTCTCAAGGTAGCTAAATAAGTCATCATCACCTATAGCAAAGACATGCTTCAGTGGGTGGCTACCGAAAAGCATGACAAACTTCAGTGCTCCTTTGTTTTGCGCTCCTGTTTAATAAAAATGGATTTACTATCTTAATAACATGTTAATCTCAAAACACAAAGGCGCCAGGGTTATGACTCTCTCAAGCCATCCACCAAATTTCCTGTTTTCCCCAATGACATCCGGAGAGGGCTATAAAAGTGGATAGCAACCATTAAAAAGACACGTGTCAATATCAGCAATACAGCCTGACCAAGCTTCTTATCAATGATGTGCGACTGGGTTTCAAAGTCATTCATGAAATGCAAAGACAACAGAAAAGTGATTAAAATTTTTCAATATGAGAGGATAATCTCTCTCTGAACTCCTGTTTCGATGCCGGCATTGAGCATATACACACAGTAGTTGGTCGTCTTCCACTGGAGGTCTCTGTAGATGTTGCGCAACTCCTCCAAACTGATATATTGGACAAACTTCACCGAAAAAGTTTTGATGAATTGACTCGAATTTATTTGGTAAAGTTGTAGCACCAAATAAAGTCATCTGCATCCAGATAACATTTTTCTAATGTAGCTGGAAAAATACAGACTATGCATTTACTTCAAAAATGTTTCTGCATCCAGATGATTTTATTTTGTGCAACTAATTGACGAAATAAAATTGAGAAAATACAACACGCCATTTTTTTCTTCCGGTGTCGTTAAAAGTGAATCAACAGTTCCACTATTTTTGTAACCAAGTAGTAGACCTTCATTTTGACGTTCTTGCGAGGCATGATTCAACAACCAACTTCACATAATTGAAGATTATTAAAAAATAAACAATGAAGAAAAGCCCAAACTCAAAAGACAGTCATCTATCCACCCACCCTCTTTTTTTCTTTTTCTTTTCTTTTTATACACCGCATGTACCGAGGAGGAATGTCCTATCCTAGATGACTTTGAGCGAGAGGTGTGGTATCTACTGGATGGATCTCCAGCCACTCATAGGGCACAACACTCGTTTATATGGCGTGTCAAATTTAGAAGCCATATTGATGTTATTACACTGACGAAAGATTTGTTTTTTAATCTACTTAATTTTATTTTGTCAAGTGGTTGCACAAAATAAAATAATCAGAATCCAGATACATTTAAGAACATTATATATCGACTTAAAAAAATGTACAGTATCTGATCCAGATTTTTTTATGTATGCAACCACGATAAAATAAAATTGAGTAAACTATGCAGCATTTTTTTTTAATGTTTAAACAAGAGCCTGTGTTTCCACTAAAATATCCTTGCAGCAGTTTGCATTTTTACGGTTTGTTCCTGAGATCAAGGTTGCTGGTTTAATTGAGCGTGTACTAGACCCATGGCTGAGAAAGCGGGCAGAGGAGCATTGATAAACTATAAAATGGTTCCAATATGGTCGATCGATGAGGCTTTGTGAGGAGCTCCCTTGAGGCTTTGATTTTCCACTCAAACAACAGTCCGGGATCTCTGCTCTTCAAAGGCAATCGTCATCTTTGCTGTTATTGTTCTTGTTGTTTTCTCCCCTCCATGTTTGAGTGATGTCACTGAGGTCGATTTTATCCATGTCCATAAAGGCTCTCCCACACTTGAATCACCCAGGAGACGGCATCTGCTGGTCTGTGCAATGGTAACAACCGCCAATAAAGGTCAATCTCCCATGGTAATAGCCAATTGGGTTTGTTCCCATTATTGGCGCTCTGAGCTGTGGTCAACAGATGGAGAACTGGCACCACCGCAAGTTACGCTTGCAGTCGAAGATGGCTCGCTTGGTTCAGTCTTGAAGCAATCTTCAGCTTGCGTCGGTCTGCACATCGCTCCATCATCCACAGTGCCCATATGAGGAGACGTGTCGCCGTTGCGTCACAAGAGCGTCGCCAGTGAGGGCGAACTGTCGAACCATTTCTGCTAATTGCCTCATTAATGATTCACCAATGTTAGGCTGCTCTAGCACTTCGCTGCGGGGAGCAAATTGTTCTGATTGGTTTGCCTCTGTCAATTATTGATGAGGCGGTGTGCTGAAGTGCTAACACCTGGCTTTGCAGGTCCAAATGGCCCTGCATTCCCATCACATACTCTGTTATCACACACCCTGGGACCACATTGACTCTTGAGGAGCTGTGGAGTCCTGACTGCTGCTTTTCCTCTCAGAGTGGATGTAGCATGCCCGGGGCAATAGTTGTGATCTCTGCGGTGAGGTTATTGGCTCTCTGCTGTGCAAAAGGTGGACAATGCAGCGATGGAGTGCTTGTAGCAATTCGTGGTTTGAAGTGGTATTGCCACGTGGAGACAGGCAATTGATATGACTGGATCTATGACACAACAAACACTTAGAATGTCCCTCAATAAAGCGTAAACCTCCGCCAAGCTGGAAAGACCGTCTGAATAGGAACACCAGGCATTGATAGCAAGGAACAGTGTCAAAGGTTGCAAGAACTGAAAAAAATCATCCTCAAATAAGCAGTAAATATTAAATGGCTCTTTTGTGTTTTTCATAAACATTTACGTACTGTATACGTGCAGTGTAAAACACAACAAACAAAACTTAACATGCTACACGGACACCTTGGAGTAGCGCCGATGTTAAGATCGCTCGTCTACCTTTGGCCTTAATTGAAGCTGAATGAAGAGTCAACCCCCGTGCGGACGACACTGTCGCTCTGCATCTCTGCCAAGTGGGCTCGCCGTGTACACTCACAGGGTGGTCACTCTGCCTTTGTTTTTTACACTGGCATCGGTGACAGCAGAGCCCTCCCCAACCATATATAATGTGACCGTGACTCACTGTATGTCACCATAATTCCTGCAGGCCTGAGACAAATGTACCATACAGCTCGTAATGCGGTCTTCAGTTTCTCATACTCAACATTATGGCGATTGTATGGAAGCACGACAACGCATGTGTGAGAATGTGGTTGTCTGAATCACACTTAGTAACTACACTTCTCTTTTTCTGTGTGTTCCCACCCTCTCCCTTCTTACTTTTTTCCAGACAACTCCACAAGTGAGCAGTGAGGACATCAGAGCGGCCGGCCAATCGCATGAAGACACCAACAAAGCACAACATTCAAAAATGTCTTTGCCAGGGGGACGGAAGACAGACCGGCTGATAGCCCTCCAAATTGCTACTTTTGACTCTTCCCTGATATTTTGCTTCCAGCTTTTTTTTTTCTACAAAACCTGAAAAAAGGGGAAAAAAGAAAAAGAAAAAAAAGACGACACTCAAGAGACAGTGACATCAAGAGGACTATTTTTCCTTTCGGCAGGAACCTCACTAATGCATGCTTCTGTAAATAGATCATAATAAAACCGTACCCACACTCCTAATGCGGGCCGCATACCAAGTCGTTCTCACCATCCCATAAACCTTCATGACTGTGTATAGTCCTCATGGCCCACCATTTTCCAAATGAAGCCACTATCCTTCTCGTTCCAGACACCATGTAATTATCATTTCCAGTATCATTTCTCGTCAGCTTATTGGGACTGTAAAAAAAAAAAAAAAAAAAAAGCAAAAGTTGCTTCTAATTATTCCTGGCCTGGTCTTTCCCCTTCAGTATTCTCTTTAGTACATGTAAATAGAGACGAATGGAGAGAAAAGCATGAAACACTATACGCTGCAGAGTGGATGACGTTCTTCAGTACCATATTGTAGATCGCAACATTCATATGTGGATATTTTAGAAATGATTTCCGACAAAACTTTAACTTGTTTTCTAATCCAAACACTCGGGGTGGGGGTTGGGGGGGCACTATTATATCTTTTTTGCTAGACTGCATTAAGATCTTACATCGAGGTAAAACTATTTGTAGATAAGCTTTTGTGACGTCACAAGGTAAAATCACAAACAATTTCTACCGGTAAAAATGAAACCGCGGTGAAAGGGAAATGTCTGTGTTTCAAGTGTTCAACATGGCTTGGAAAAAGTTTCTTCATGCTGGTGTGATTCAGATGTTTCCATCATTCCTGCCCCAACTCGTCGTTTAGGCGGTAACTTTTTTCTTTGCATGGATGTCGGTGCTCTCATTCTGACCTAATAAATGGGGCAAAGAACACCTCCTCGATTGTAATGTCAATGAGGACACCTCTGTCTTCTATGGACCATTCTGATAACCAAAATGGCCTGACAGATCAAATACCAAACCAGTGGACGGACAACCTCAGTGGGAACGAAAGACAGCCTTTACACGGTCAACAGGGAACCTGAACACTGCAGGTCCACCATATAACAGCCCCTACCTCTCAGTGAGTGATCTGCACAGAGGCGTCTGTCACTTATTTCCGACTCCTTCAATCTGTTTCCCTGCTGCATGACGCGAGGAGAACCATGCTCATTGTTGGATGCTACAAGCGGACATTTCGCTCGAGGAAATAAAACAAGTGTTCACTTGGACGCTCAATGAAATAAGCTAGCACGGGCTAAGCGGTTCACAACCAAAACACGGCACTGCTCAAATATACCACTGTATATATGTACAGTATTTCCACAATGTATAGCCAGAGATGCTGCATGTTGTGTTGGAACTTGATCACGACATACCGTAGGTCTCATCACAAGTAACACAACTCATGTAGTTTCAGCTCACCAATAGGCAGCAGCAGAGTCCATAACTCTTAAACCTTTTTTTTTAAAGAAGATGTAACTTCACTTTTGATGTTCCACACAACCTGGTCACAGTGTGCGTGGGTGGGGGAAGAGAAGAAGGCAAAGCGAACTGGGGCGCGCCAATTAAATGGCAGCTCACAAAGTGGTTCGGGGCATCCTGCCAGCAGCTGTCTATTCATCCAACGTCAAAGGGATTTGTACATCTCAGCGAGTCGAAACGCTGCCAGAGAAGTCCATAACCGAAGTAGAAGTTCTGAAAGTATCCAACGTTTGGTCGAGTGCACTTTTGGTCCGTTTGCCCTTAAAGGTAATTGTTTGCGATCAACAGCAACATTGAAGAGCTCAACTCCCCTCATTTACCTTTTTTGCGAGCATATTCTACTGCTAACAATTTAGGGCTGTCATGACCATGTCCTGCTAGACGTTTACTTTGTGCTAATTAGCACTGCCAACAGCTCACCCAGATGCTTGGAGTTGAGGTTACATATATGATTCCCAAACTACGATGCTCTGCTTTTCCTACCACTCTTTAACCCTTTCAGGGACGGTGGTCACTCCAGTGGACAGCTTATCATGCTATCAGGTTACAGGTTATCGTTAGTGGTGCACGAAAGGGTGAATTAAAGACAATGCCTTTTAAAATACAGTATCTGCAGGTTCCTGACGTGACCATTGGGCAGAATTGCCGAACCAAGACCCTGCCAGGATCAAGATGTATGCCAACATTCAAAAGAGGTAGAGCGAACAATATGCATAACAAAATATAGTATGAGCACACAAACACAGAAAAATCTGTCATTTTCGCGGGCAGACACACATGCTTGGACGCACACAGACTAATCTAGAGAGCGAGGCGGTACAGTATGTAAACAGATCATTGACATAATGGGATTGTTCAGTGTGCAAACAATAAGCTGTTAGCGTAATCACAGGTCAAAGATATATTACCCAGTTGGCCATGTTGTAGGTATATTAACATGATGGATATGCGGGTGTGAGGGGGGTTCTGTTGGCATGTAAATGATAGGCAACTATGGATGTAGAGTCAACCACGAGTCTACTTTTCACTCCTTTGTGCTCCACTGATTCAGCTTTTCCACCCATCTCTTAATGAGATGTTTCTCCTATTGTTTAGCATTTCTACGCACTCATTTTCAACGCAATATATATATATATATATATATATATATATATATATATATATATATATATATATATATATATATATATATATATATATATAATTATTAACTATCAATAAATAAACTCATCGATTCATCTTCCCATCATACCAGCCCAAGTGTAATCATATTTACTAAAGAGTTTACTGATTAACGTTGTAGCTGCACATTTCCGTGCTGGGAGTCCATAAGTGTCAGTCAGGATGAAGGATATTGTCTACCCAAGTGCAGTGTCAGCTAATTAACTTATGTGGCCTTTAATGGATTGATTAACATCTTACCTATTCATTCAACTCGTTGGAAAGTATGTGTCTATCCGACTAAACACCCCATCAATGACACCACTGGCTTTATGGACCATGGAAACTGATTCACAGGGGCGGGGCAATCATTAATAACAACTTTTAATGGAGAGGATAAGTAACAGAATAAGTGCTAAAATCAAAGACCGCAAGAAAGTCTTTGGTGGATTTAAAACGTTAGCTTCACTTGCTATCAAGAATTATTGTAAAACCGCAACCTTGCATCGTAACGAAAATTTGTTGTCTGTCAAATGTACGTAAAGTGTCTGATGGCTGGTGGGGTGTCACAATTAACAGTGACCTCAAGCCAGACATGTTTGGGGTAGTGGGGTCAAAGGTGAGAGGATTACAGTGAGACAACTAATGGTAATTGCTCTGCTTTTAACCACCACCCTTGGGCGAAAAAACTACTCTTCGGAAGCTATGCACGTGTGTTGACAGACAATTGACTGTATACAGTATTGCGTTGCTGATAGAAATATTCACTTTGTCAAGATGTCATGATATAAACAGATGAGAGCCAGACAGACACTAGATTAGGTGTATGAAGCGGCTAAGACTGAGCATCCCGCCATACTGTACAGCTAATGACAGGGATGAATATTAGGGCGTTTAAAGCCCATCCTCCCTCCTTATTTTGGCCAGCGCATACACTTCAGCCTTGTTATGAACCGCTCGCCATCAAGCCGTTCGCTGAGATGTCGTCGCCCAAGAAGATTTAAGGAGGAATAGGGAGAATCGGATTAACAAAAAAAAAAAT
>CAAKHF010020297.1:28681-42297 GCA_901007745.1 Hippocampus kuda | reverse complement strand
AATTGAGCGGACCTGCGAGTAATGCCATTGATTAAATGCTGTAAACCAAATCTTTAGCCTCTGAATAGTTAAAGGGGGCGCAAAGCAGATGCTTTCAACTTTTTTTGTGAAGCCCTATAAAGGAATCCGACAGTATCAAGGACAAAACATATTGACTTTGTTCAAAGTAAGAAAGGGAGGCATTTATGAATATATACAATCTTGCTCTTGAAATAAATAAATGGCCAGAAGGTGTAGACAGGTGGTGTTCCACCCCGCAATGTTTAGCTGTTATAGTCTGCTTTCTGACAGGGTTGATTTACTATGCTATTTGCATGCTTTAAAGCACAATTGATGAAGCTAACGTATTTAAAAAATATCAAATGGACTTGCTGGCAGCTGAGACTGGCTTATTTAAAGCCATGCAAAGACGCTTTGCTCCTATTCAGACGGAGGTATCAGAGGCTGTTACAACTGCTGGCTGGACTTCATGATTCACAATGTGAATGAGGCAAATGGCTTAAGAGGAGAAGGTCGAATGCGCGCCATTCTCCCTGCTGTGAACAAGGCGTAATCCTTCAGTTTAAGAGTAGTGAAACGTTTGTAGCAATCAAGACAGTTATACATGTATCCCTTCCTCCTCTGTGACACGGCAGAAAGTGGAGGTCAGCAGGGGACGACCATATGCTAACAAAGCGGTCCACTTAATGAACAGACCATCAACGGACCTGACAAAAAAGTGTTGCGGACTGCAAAAAGAAATATACATTTGCACACGTGTGATGCGATACGACTAACACTTGATTTGGGATTGCTTTGTTCTCACAGCCGAGGAGTTGGTTTCAATTTCAATCATGATAGCTGGCAAGCAGAATTATGTAAACGTGATTTACATCAAATTTACATCAAAACGTGGAGGGGTGGGACCGTACTGTCGATCCAGGATGTTTTTTTTTTCTTTTTAACACTTTTTTTGTGTTCCACTCCATTTAAAATGTCATTAAAACACCCCCGTCTCGTTGAAGAGGGCCACTGGGATTGTAGACTGTATTTAGTGTAAAAACTGCTGCTGGTCGACAATTACGCCTCCTCATATCACATCAAAATGGCCCCCATCTCAGTTAGCAGAGGTTAATTTGAGTACGCCCTACACTGTTGTAAAGGTGGATATTATTTCCCACATGGGTTTGAATAAAGACTTTGATTATTCAAAAAAAGTAGGCCCTGGGCTGGCTCCGTTATCGTCAGAGGGGTCTCGTAAGCTGCACTAACGGCTTCTAGGGCCTTATTGCAATGGCGATCAGCCCCTTGCCACTTGGCCTCTGTGACCCCAGTCTGAGATAAGCTTCATGGGAAAGCACATTAACATGCTCCTGGAGTTACTTGCCTCCTTTATCAAAGGCGGTTATGTGAAATCGAGTGTTCAATGGACCTCAAGTGAGGAAACAGGACTGCCTCTCCGAGAAGCTGAGTGTGGACAACGGACCTGTACTTATGAGGAGACCTGAGGATATGATACTGATGTTTTTCTTACTTACTGAGCAATATCTTTTGTGACTGCAATACCCCATGAGGTGACCCAGCCATGAATCATAAACACTGTCTGCAGACTAACTATATCCATGTCTTCCTTTGCTTACCCAGATGGTAACCTATGCTTAAATGTACATATCAATATAACCCACTGTAATATAGTTTCCTGTTCTTGTTGATTAAATGACAAAACTCTTTCCTCCATTGCTTTTGTAAAGAAAACTTTCCAAAGAATGCCTTTTTTTTTCTTGCATTGCATTTCCCATAGACAAAAACGAATAGAGTGTCAGAGGTGTGTACCTGCCAGGGGTCGGATCACCACTAAAAGTCCCTCTCGGTTTGTCTGCGATGATGGATGGTGATGTGTCTTCTTACATGATGTTTTCACTGGACAGACAGAGGGAGAAAGATATGGCCTCAGCTTAATGTCCTTCCCTGGTGCTGTGCATGCTCTTTCCTATTTGCTTTTCCCTTCACGGCACAGTTAACATCATAAATTAACTTTTCCAAGTACCCCGTGTACAGAGACCAGCGTGTAATAGAGACAAATTAAAAAAAAAAAAAAAAAGAGGAAAAAATGTTATGCAATGTTGTGGCATTGGTCATATCCATCGCCTGTTACAGAATTAAGCTATTCCTTTTGCAACAACAGAGGATGAAAAAGTTTTTTAGGACATCGAAACATTCTCTTTTAATGAATGTGCATGTTCTGTAGGGTGTACGATGTACGCTACAAACCGCATTTGTTCTCCAAATAAAAACCATAACTGAAACATAGACAGGTAAACTAACGTTCGCAGATCCCTATCGTCATAGTTCACGTATGTAAATAGGATGTAAATCTCAAATAGCTATGCATGCTAGTATACAAGCAATTTGTTCAGGTACTTTTGTAATCCACAATTCTCATATGGCATGGACGGGAAAAAAAAGGAAAAGAAAAAAAGTGAAACATTAAAAAGTGTATGGTTTGTAAATGATTAAAACAAGAAGATATGTATTTACTGTTAATGTTTTCTTACTGATGCATCGGTCTGACATTTTCAGTCCTCTGCTTGTATTATTAATCTATGTTTGTATGTTTCTTAAATTTAGGATTGAGGCAAGAAAGGACCATGAATCCTTTTTTGGTTGAAAATTTGTGTGGGGGAGAAAAAGCCACATTTGTCTCCAAATGCTTTGAATTGGTGTTTAATTGTGGGTCTTTAGAGTCTTGCAAATGATAAAGTGCCGTGGAATACAGTTCAGCTCAAAAACTGGATACTTTGGTCAAGCATAAATGATCACCAGCTGTTAAGTGTGCTGCTATTTTTAAAAAGGCAAATTCAGAAACAGGAATGTTGAATTAAAAAAAAAAATGAAGCATGTCAAGGTAGTCAAACAAAATTTCAAGAAAATTCATGATTTCAATTTCCATTCTCAAACGTTTTCCTGTCTGTCAAATTTGTCTCCGCCCAAGTAACTTGGATGTGACATTTTAATATGATTGCAATGAGAGAATGTTGGGTGAAAATGTTGGATTTCAAAGAGTGTTTATTTTCAATCATGTTAAAAACATTAGATCCCAAGGCGCTCATGGTGGAAGGAAGTGTCTAATTTTTAACCAGTGCGAAAGATATTTTAACTTTAATAAATACTTATTGTAACACTAAGCCATGTTGTTCTGCGTTATCCTTTCGGGTTGCACAAATCTCACTTGAGTGTGCAATGCAGATGTGAAAGAGTGAAAGAAAAGCTTTTAAATACACGGTAAAGCAATTTCAGACACAGGGCTCGAAGGTCAAATATTCAGAGCCTTATAGCAACTTTCTTTCACGGGTCAAAACGAGATGAAAAGGTGCTCCCTTTTGAACATCGGGATAGGCAGCGCGGTTTAAAATTAATTTAACGACGTCAACTGATGTCATCTAGCATGAAGACACCATTTCAGAATGATGGGCTACAAAAAAGCGCCCTTTCAATCGATGTGTGCTTGTCATATTTTTCGCAATTAGATTGTCACCAAAAATGGGAATCATTTAAGAGGCTATAACATGGGGGGGTCAAACTCGTTGTCACGGGCCACTTTGGAGTTACGTCTTCCCTCGGAGGGCCGTTGTGAAACCGAATAAAACTTTAATCACATTGTATTATTACTTGTACACAAAAATTTGATGGCACACTAATTTTGAAATCAGTCAAGTATTTCTTCAATTATTGCTCAAGTGAGTGTAAACAGGGTAACAAAATTATTGCAAAATGTCACCGTTATTTATTACGTATGACAAGTTGAGATTTCGCTAAGATGTATGCAAGGAGAAGTTGACACAGATGGTTTGCTTTCGCGGGCCACATAAAATGACGTGGCGAGCCGGATCTGGCCCCCGGGCCTTGACTTTGACACCTGTGGCCTATACCTATATTGGATGGGGAAATTCATTGCTCCCAGTAGACTTTGTGAAATATGAAGTTGGCATTTTTTTTTCTCATGGTGTAAATTATGGTCTCAGAAAATAACTTGTAAAACTCGAGTATTATCTTCATACGTTGTTTTGCGTCATACGTTGGTTTGCGTCATAAACTCAGATGAATGAATCACAATTAAGGTAATTACTTTTCTTTTGCATCTGAACTCTGGCGTCTTTGTGTAGAGTCAGTCACTTTATCCGTGGCCTGTTGCTTTAAATATTGCTGTTGGAAAGGACGAAGGGTAACCTCTCATTGGTCAGGAGTAATCTACAGGATAAAGGTGGATTAAAGAGAAACGAAACTCAATACTTTTCTTTGCAGTAATGGTGTCCTCCCTCTAGTCGAAAAATGGTTTTCTGATTAATTCTAAATAGGTTTGTGGGTAATGAATTAAGTAGATTATTGACCACCATGACTCTTGAAGTAGATTAATCTATTCATTTTCATCAATTGACTGGGTGACTAAATCCAGAAATGTGAGACGTGACATTTGCGATGCGAGCCCGAACGCTCTTGTGACGTCAATTTCAGAAGACAGCAGAGGGTGGTGCTGGCAAAAATAGCAGCCCCCGGAGATGGATGAAAATGGATGGCTCAATCTGCCTAAATCCTATTCCACATATGTAAAAAACAACAAACAAAAAAACAATCATGATACTGTGTTTAGATTAACGGGGGCAGATACAAAATATTGCAAGGAAAACGTTTGCATTTAGTGGCCTTTTAAATGTTGCATTAAATCAGCTTTCCCGAGAAAATGTTGAATTCAAAGAACCATTCCTCCAAGTACTTCTTGGTCATCCTGCTTGGATAAGAAAGGAAAGGAAAGTCCGAAGCCTAGAACGGAATGCTGCATACTCAACACTACAATACCTTGGCAAAAGACGCCTTGTGTTTATAGTGTTGGTTTTGCTCCCTCGATTTCCCTGATTGTTGATTTTCAATTAGCAGAGTTTTAGCAGAAACAAAGGTCATACCTTTTGTGTTGTGTTAGAAAAAAAAAAGGACAACCCTTTTGTGTTGTGTTAAAAAGGAAGTCACTTTCTTGGATCAGATGTAAAATTGTGGCCAAATATCCCACCTGTTCATTTTCTTTCAATTTGGGAATTTGATCCCTATCTTGCCTCAAAAATCAACAAAGGAACCATCGCTCTCACTGTCGTTTTCCCCACATTCACCCAGCAGTGCAGATAAACAATGCAGTGACAGTCTCTCATCACTCAAGAGGATAAATCTCTGGGCCGGACCCGATAACATCAAGTGTACGGTGTCACCTGTCAAGTGGTGTGTGTCACAGTTCAATAGGAACTCAAAAACAAGACTGTGTGTGTGGATGATGGGGGTTGGAGGCTGTTGTGGGTTGAAGGGTGCCTCTTGGCATGCAAGTGCGGTCTCTCCAGGCAAGAGTGGAGTGGAGAGTGGTGAACGGGGGATGGTGCTTATGAAGGTGTATCGTGAAACAGAGAATGAAAGCGGGAGGCGTAACGAAGCAAATGAGAAGTACTTGTGCAGACACTGTGAAACTATGCCATTTCGTAAGCTCTGCTGGTGTCATTCGCATGCTAAGAATAGGTAGGGGATCTAAGAACACAATTATTTTCACCTATAAAAGCCAACATATGCTGGGATCATAAAAGCCCTTATTAGACAGTAATTTATTAAAGCAAGTCATATAAAAAGACAGAGGCAGGGAAGATCATTTTAAGGTGTCGTTTTTCGTCTCATTAAGGGCCAGAGTGTCAGAGAACTGCAATACTCGTGGTAGAAGACAGATGAGTGAATCTGAACTTAATAAGATAATTCATATTTATTTTTTTAAATTGTACTAAGAACAAATTTAATCCGTTAAAGGGAGAGTCTTCTCTCCTTCACATGTAATCTTCACATTTAGTGTACTATTGTCAGGATTGTATCATGTCAGCTTCAACAAATATGACAAAAGACATGGGGGGGGGGCAAACTTCCCCTTTTCAAGCACCATATAGACTGTTTTATGAAAACCTTGTATGTTCATTTTGACATATGTGATTACTTATTTAGCTACAATTAGATTATCTGTGCCTGTCTTCATCCTAAAAAGTGTGTAGTTAGTTAGGCCATCTTTATGTACTATTTGTCAAAAGCAAGCATCTCTATTTGCTTGTAGAACCATCCTGTACACATGGAATTTCTGAAAAAAATATTATATATATATATATATATATATATATATATATATATATATATATATATATATATATATATATATATATATATATATACACACTAAAATGTAATCGTCACTGAGCCGTTCTTTCAGCAGCCACCGAGCATAGCTATCATCCTCCTCAATGCTCCACCTAAGTAATCTGAGGTCTTTCTCTTCTGAATTGTCAATGGTTCAAACATTGTTGGGCACTGAATGAGAAATAATATCCCACAATTGTGATCATTACAATACTGAAGATAAAGGATTAGCAATGAAGAGAGGAGTGTATTGTCAAATTTATCAGCATCCTCTCCTCATTATCTATTACATAAAGAGCAAGCGCAGATGGTGATGCATGTGGCACGTTTTTCTCAGAACATTGGAAGCTTGCGCATCCTATTCATTTGCAGCACAAAAATGAACAAGGAAAATATATGCTATTGTGTGTGTTTATTGTAATGGTAAAACACAGTTTTGTAAATGTAGATGATTGTAAATGATTCTTCTTTCAGACATGAGCAAGGTATTTGCGTCCTTTAGCGAGATAAATGCCATCGCAAATGAGCCCTCACAAAACAAAGCCACAACAGGGAAAACCATGCAATTGTAATAAGCGGAGGTTTTATGGGAGCCTATTGTGCTCAATTTGGCAAACGGCTTGCATATTTGTTGTTACTTTTGACTCATTCAAGAGTGAGGAAAAAAAATGGAACAATATATACTGTATGTACAGTACTTGTGTACCGACAGTTACAGCATGGAGCTGTGGGAGGACTTTTAGAAAAAAAATTTCACATCTATTGCGTTATCCCAGTAATTATTGTCACATAGCAAACACAAAGGGGACATACAATAAAACTGACAAGACAATACCAACAGAACCATCATTGACATCCATCCATCCATTCTCTAATCCGCTTATCATCACAAGGGTCGCGGGGCATGCTGGAGCCTATCCCAGCTGTTTTCGGACAGTAGGCAGGGGACACCCTGAACTGGTTGCCAGCCAATCGCAGGGCACACAGGGACAATTTAGAGTATTTCCATTAACCTGTCACGCATGTTTTTTGGAATGTGGGAGGAAACTGGTGTACCCGAAGAAAACCCACGCAGGCAAGGGGAGAACATGCAAACTCCACACAGGAAGGCCGGAGCCGGAATCGAATCCTGCACCTCTGCACTCTGAGGCCAATGTGCTCACCAGTCGACCAGTGTGGCGACCCACGAATAACATGTGTTCAAAAAACGTATTTGGCAATCTTCTTTTTAAAATGTACCATATTTACTCTATAACATGATGCATGTAGATGTTTATAATTGCTCTCTTTGTTTCACATGACACGACACTGAGTCACTTTGGTGCAAACATCGACTCTAATCGTTGATGTCTCTCCAGAGTTCTTTACTTGGCAATCGAGAGTCAGCGGAGCATGAAGGAGTCACTGTTCATGGATATAACAATCACTCTCTTGGGTTCTACACTCGGTAACGTCAGGGAAAATAAGAGGATATGTGAGTAACTACGGTGTGGTTCACATCGTTCGAGCACACCCGGCAAACAAAAAAGAAATAACCCTTTGAAGCGTTACCCAAATGTTGAGTAAATATCGAGTGTCACCTTAACTTAAAGACATGAGCATTTTCTTTCAACAAAATCTGACTGGTCATAAACCATGTTCAGTGATTTGCAATACTGGTCCGTAAGACGGCAAATGTTGATCCATGAAATGAATATCCACTAAATTACAACTGAATCATGAAGGTTGAAGACGATCCATGTCAGGATGCTTGTTAGCCCCAGGTTTTTTGCAATGTTCGCAATTATGCAAACTAAAGTAATCCGTTAAAATGATGGGTAACCCGGAGGGGAACTGCAAGTTGCCCTATATAGTGTACAGACAAACCACTTTTTGTTTTATCCCCACTCTTCTACGTTATTAGCATTATCAACTCAAGCATTCAGTACAGAGTAATCTAGTCAATAACACGAAAAAAAACGACGGCATTTGCAAAAAATGTCAAATGCTAGGTTCACACTGCAGGCAAATGCGACTCAGATCGTATTTTTGGGGGGGGGGGGCCTCGTGCCCCCTGTATCATAACCCTGTTCACGTTCTGAAGAACCGTTCGGAACTGTTATTAATAAAGACGGAAAAGATTGTCTTAGCTGTACTTTTTTTTTTTTTGAATACTTGAACCCTTTTTTCGTGCAACCCCTAATGCTGCTCAGACACACCCAGACTCTGTCTTCCGTAGCCCTCCCATAAATTGAGTTTGAGACCCCTCTCTTTGAGGATTTATTTTTATATCACTGCGAATGATTAAAAACAAATGTGCGTTGGATATACGGTGAGAAAAAGTCATCATTTCTCAAGTCATAATTTAAACCTCTAAGTCTTTATTTTCCCACAGCCTTTGAGTTCTTGGCAATCACATATTGATGTAAACTTGGTCAAGGTTGCACAGGTCAGTTGGCCCGCTTGTCGAACATGTCCAGATCATGAATGCCGAACTGTCCAGAGGGCAGACAAAGCTCTAATCTCTTGTTTGTATAGTAATCAATACCATATTGATCACAGGCTAATTATATAATCATATTTGTATGAATACATATAAAATTGATTTCAGAGTACAGATATTTGCAGTCTAAACGATTTGATTGTTAAAGAGTGAAAGTTAAGCTTGTGTCCTTCCTTGCTTTTTTAAGGACATTTGGATACAACAATGTTGACCAAGCTTCATGATAAAATAGCTGATCGTGTGTTTTCATTTTTCTTTGAGGTACGGCAACAAATGCCGGACTCAAAATGGGATGTCAATAAAGAAAAAGCGAGAAGAAGGGATACATTTGAAGTTAATTGAGGTAAGCAGCCTCTCATTAAACGTAGCAAAAATGAAGCGTTGATCATATGTATCGAATGCGAATCACGTGTAAATTTTCCATTCTATTGTATTGTCATTGGCTTACCAGTGATGTCCAGTAAACCAACTCCATTTGCTAGAGATATGTTTTTTGCTTTGCTTAAGATAGACATCCCTCGGTTATGAACCAAATGTATTGACAGTGAAGGTCAGACATCGATGAATGAATAATGTCAGGAAACAAGTAATTCTCACATTGTTGCCCGCCTTTCAAATTTCTTAATGTTTTGAATGTTAGTGATCCACAAATTTGACATGAAGTGGGTTGAGCGTTTCACACCCCATTTTAAGGTTAATGTCACAGCATAATTAACAGCCACCAAAATAATGGTGACATCTTTAAAACCCGCCTCAAAACTGACTTGTATTCTTTGGCATTTGACTCAGCATGACTCAGATTTGTTCTTGGTTTTGCTGTTCGGTGCTTTCTACCATCTTTGTTACCGATTTGTTGCTTTACTGTTGCATATGTTCATTGTTCCATGTACAGCACTTTGTATGCAGCGATGGCTGTTTGAAAGTGCTCTATAAATACAGTTGAGTTGAGCTGAGTTGATAGTGTAGTATGTAGAAACACTATTGCTATCCATTAATAAATTTGAAATTCACTGTTTTTTAAGAAAATAGTAAAGCAGATTATACACTGATTACTATGTCAAATTATAAGAATTTATATTGAACATTTGAACATATGTGACGAAAGAACGAGATCCCGGATACAAGCGACCGAAATGAGTTTTCTCCGCAGGGTGTCTGGGCTCTAAGGTGAGAAGCTCGGCCATCCGAGAGGGGCTCAGAGTCGAGCCGCTTCTCCTCCACGTCAAGAGGAGCCAGATGAGGTGGCACGGATATCTGATTAGGATGCCTCCCGGACGCCTCATTGGTGAGGAGGTGTTCCGGGCATGTCCAACTGGCAGGAGGCCCCGGGGACGACCCAGGACACACTGGAGAGACTGTCTCCCAGTTGGCCTGGGAAAGTCTCGAGATCCCCCGGGAAGAGCTGGAACATGTGGTTGGAGAGAGGGAAGTCTGGGCTTCCCTGCTAAAGCTGTCGCCCCGGCGACCCGACCCCGGATAAGCGGTAGAAAATGGATGGATGGATGGACTTTGAACATTATGCTTGATTACTGGTCATTTCTATCTTCTCAGTGAAGTCCAGTGATTCAGTTTCAATTTGGGGACCGGTATAGAAAGCTGAATTTGGTTTGAAATCCATCACTCCTGTTCAAAAGATTAGACCTCGCTGCAGTTGAAAGAATCTGTATTAAAGCACTTTTTGATGATGAATGATCCTTATGACTGGGGGTCTTATATGTTTTTTAAGCACTATACTATATATAAATAAGCACAGCCGAAAGAGGACGGATTAGTTTGTTTGTCTCTAGTGCCATTCTAGTCACTCATAGAAACACTTCATCGGTGACATGCGCAGAATTGGACCAAGCGATGAAGGAAAAGCCCTCACATCCTCCTGACCTTCACCTGTTGTCGAGACAAATTGCATTAGGGGACGGCACGTCATTCATCTGAGCTAGCACTTGGAGGATCATTTAGTTCATTGAATGATTAATAAGTTTTACACCTCTTAATAATTTCATTTAGCCCGGTGATTGAAATCCTGGTGCGCTGGGCAGAGCACAGTGGGAGGCAGATGAGGATGAAGACCGTCTGACTGGGATATGTCAGAAGGAGAGGGGCGTTGAAAAGAAAGGAAAGGAAGGAGAGGGAGAATCTCCCTGAGGACTACAGATCAGTCTATTACCACCGTGACCTTTTCTCTCCATTGCATATGCCATTAGAAGGGAGGGAGGGGGGTGCGGGGGGGTTGTGGAAGTAAAAGCCTTGATTAACACAGTGATCCAACATGCTGAAAGAGAAATGGAAAAGAAAAAATATGTTCCTTCATTAGGAAAATGTTCTGCATTATTAATGTTAGAAAAGCTGGGCTGAGGGGACCTTGGCACATTAAGGATTCTTGGTTTAACCAGAGGTGATCAGTGTAGAGCCTCAAAGTCTGCGTTGTACAACACATTTCCACAGACGTCTCACTCGCGGAATTACAGGGATCTTTCGAAGTGAAACATCAGTGACTCATCGACAATATGAATCGGGCAAATAAGTGTCAGGAAAGACGATGAGGAGAATAATAGTAGTTCTGTAAACACTTACAATCAATTAAGTGGCCATTATGTCATGCAGCAAAAGCGACTTCACTATATGCAAAACGTTGAAATCACTGTTCAGTCTTGAAGAACCTTTTTTCTGACCGGACAGATTAGACAGCGCCAGAAAGTACCACAGAACCTCAGCAGTCAAACATATCTTAATTAAAACGCACAAGAATGTTTTCCAAAATCATGCAAATTACTCACTAACATTGTCAGTATACAGTCTGCTTCGTCTGATGTACTCAAGTCATGTGATATTGAATATCTGATCATATTTTGGGTCATGGATTGTCCTAATCAGCCTTATAACTGATCTTTACATCTCACATGTCCCCACAAAAAGCATCATTTTTTAGGATCATCGATGACACGGCTCCAAGCAGTGAATACAGCTAAAGTAAACTCAGTTGCTCGAATCTGATGATTTTGAATATGCGATGAGGTAAACGGTGTCCCATATCGCTTGGTCCTGCTGCAGCCTCACAACCTCAACTCCCAAAAGCCATCTTTTTAAGTAGAACAAGTCACAAACTCAAGCATGACCGAAGCATTCCTGACGACAGGTATAATGAAAATAGTATTTACCTAGGACTTGCTACGTAGAAGGCACTCTCATTTCTCCAATCAGTTGGCAACACACACAGAAATCAGAAGTTCAACCTTCGCATGGATTTGAACGTGGCCGCCATTTCCCCCGACGACCGCCTTCAGAACATCTAAAACACAGAGTGACCTTGTTGTTTTCTATCCAGTGCCCACGCCTTGTGACCCCATGTCACACAAGGTCACCACAAATCCGAGCACATTGGTTTCCAAGCGAGCTCCGTGATGTTTGTTTGAAAGCAGAGCTAAACACAGAAAGACCTCCAGACAACCTTCGAGGGCCCGTTCCAATCTATACAGCCAGCAGCTGATGCTTATCTGTGCTATGGCAGCAAGGAGTCCTCTCTAATTGTGTGAAGCCACGTATTGTTACGGAGGACAAAGAGGCTCTATTAAGTTTGTGATATGAGAGAGGTGGCGACACGTGAGCCAAAGACTAGCTGGCATAGAGTGAGTGAGTGCGCCACATATTTGCCAAAGAAGTCTTTGCAATTTTTCACCGTGACCCAATCTGTGCTTTTCCATTTTCCCTTTTGGAACTCACCCAAATGGATCTTTTTTTTTTTTTTTGATGTTTTGCATTATACAGGTCAGATATTTTGAGATCCAATCCAAATTTTCAGGAAGTGTTTACCTCTAAAGCTGAATAGAACTTTAATAGTCAAATCGCCATCATTGTCGTGAGCCAGATCATTTTATTTTGTGCAAGCATTTGATGAAAAAAAATTGAGTAAATTCATTCATTCATTCATTCATCTTCCGAACCGCTTCATCCTCATTAGGGTCGCGGGGGGTGCTGGAGCCTATCCCAGCTGTCTTCGGGCAGTAGGCAGGGGACACCCTGAATTGGTTGCCAGCCAATCGCAGGGCACACAGAGACAAACAACCATTCACGCTCACGGTCACACCTAGGGACAATTTAGAGTGTTCAAACAGCCTGCCATGCATGTTTTTTGGAATGTGGGAGGAAACCGGAGCACCCGGAGAAAACCCACGCAGGCCCGGGGAGAACATGCAAACTCCACACAGGGAGGCCGGAGCTGGAATCGAACCCGGCACCTCTGCACTGTGAAGTCGACGTGCTAACCACTGGACTACTGGGCCGCTCTGAGTAAATTCAATACAGCTTTTTTTCCCTAGTGTATCTCAATTGAGACTTGAGCTCGGTGTACGTCGAAAGTACTTTCACATGTCACCATAGCACAGTGTCACAATATGAAGGATAGAAGAGTAAGCCTGAGGACAAAAAATTGTTGTATTGAAAACAAAGAAATATAAATCCAAAACCAAGTCCAAAGTAACAAACAAAAACCATGACTTAAGATAAAACGTAACAACAACCGAAACATGCCTAAAACAAACCAGGTTGCAGTAAACAAACGAACATGACAGTAGCTAGAGCAAACAATGACCCAACAGTGAGTGGTCGGGCTGGGAGTCCTTTTATAGCACTAATTACTTCATGACCAACAGGTGTGCAACTGCAGGGGGAGCCCTACAGTGCCACCTGTTGGTCCCAAACCAAATCATGACAAAAGTATGCTATTTCATTAGTCTTTTGAACAAATGGTGAGTCAAATTTGCCCCTCCGAACTTCGGGTTGATCTCAAGTAGTTTCACATGTCATATCAAGCAAACACATGGAAAATAGCCATTTTTCATCCACTGCTAAAGTACTCAAAGGGTGATGGCTTAGGTCGCAAGGGAGTAATGATCTTGGTAAGTCACGTTCCTGGTCGATGCGCTGAGGACTGTCACCCCCCCCCCCCCCCCCC
>CAAKHF010020297.1:14169-25579 GCA_901007745.1 Hippocampus kuda | reverse complement strand
GGTGCGGGGGGCGGGGTGGGGTTTCTTTCAATCTCCGTATATGTCTGTGTGTGGATGTTTGAGGGGCGATTAAGGGAAGTCCTCCAGAGCATGCCCGTCCGCCTCCCTTATGTAGGCTGACAAACAGAACCGTGCTTTGGCCTATTCTCAGCATTTGCAGCTAGAGCTGTGGGGTAGCCATGGCAAATGTGCTGAAATGCCACATAGCGGGAGTGTAGACATGTCTCCTTGGAAAGATGATTGTGACAATTGTAGGTTTGTTTTTGTTTTGTTTTTCTCGAAGCAGGCAAGCTTATTGGACTTCACCTACGAATGCAAGCACCAGTGAAACTCAAACGTGTACACACACTAATTGCTGTAAGTGAGCGAGCGTTAGGAGCGGGTGGACAGGTCCGGCTGAGCGTACGGTTTCACGCGTTCATGCACTGCTGCTCTAGCAGCATAATGGGGTGTGACGCATCAGACTAAGTGGCTAATGGGGTGTGAAGTCATTAGAACACTGGCTGTCTCTAACTCCGTCTCACCAAGCAACTATATCTCATTTGTTTGCAGGATCCCATCCCTCCCCTTACATCTACTGCCCACTTTTTTTTTCCTCTAGGTTTACAAATATCTACGGTCATTTCTTTCACCCATTGCAAAGAGCTCTTCATTGTTTGCTCGTGCGCATATTAATCAATCGTCTGTGCTGAAAACTTTGTTTCAAATGAACTTTTATGGAACGGCCATGAAGGAAGTTTTGAAATATTGGCATTTTAAGCATAAAAAAAGTGCAAGAATGTGACAAATATGGTCAATAAGTCGTAGATTAGACACATAAATTTGAGGACGCCTCCCCCCAGCCCAAAAAAAGCCAAAAAACAAAAAACAGAGGGCAGCCACCATCTGTAACGAATAACTTTGTGTTGTTCTCACATTATGATTGTACATCCATTACTTATTTGCAAATTAGTGTGTTCATAAATGAGCCCTGGACAACATAGAACTCAAAAACTAAATGTGGACTCTCTGATGTAGTCACAAAACATGAACTTTCGACTCCCAGTAGAAAACACATGGTCTAAAATAGTCTAATCTTCAAAGTGAAGCTTTGAGTTATTTGAAAATGCTTCGGATATATCGATCTATACCGATTACATTATATTTATTAATACTTTCATTTTAGGAGTAAGAGTTGAATGATCTGTTTAAGGAAGGATGCAGGCAATTTTAGCAGAGGTGGCAAGCATCCTGAGATTTTTAAGGCAAACTTTTTATTTTCATTTAACTTACCGTAAGCAATTATTTTAAGAAGGTGACGATACGGAACTGCAACAAGCATAATTATCCATTGCAATTTTTTGTCAAAATATTTTAACCCTGATAGTGGCTAGTGTGATTTAAAAAAAAAAAAAGAAGAAGAAAGAAACAGGGCTGAACTCTCACAGACTATTTGCCATTGCCTTTGTTTAAATTACAAAGACACGTGTCATATGACCCATGTGTGAAGACGGCAATGTTTCTCATGCCGTTAAATGGAAAATGGCCACGAAGTTCGCTTCCAAAACATCTGATATTGGCAATTTTAAACTACTAAAAACAACTTCAGCATATTAACATACAGTAATTTGCTTACATTGAGTGCAGCGTTCTTACTCAGCTTGTTTTTTTTCTTTTTTTTCACCACAGCAGCTGTGCTTATTTGTATGAGCCAGGCAGGTTGGGGTACAGGATGTTAAGACATGATTCCCATGCATCAGCATAAAACCTCCTCCACACAAAACAAAGCTAATGTAATTTTCAGTCCAATGCAGTCGACTACCAAGCGCAAAAAACTTGTCTCGCAATGACGCAATGTGTGACATGCTTCAGATGACAAAGACATTGTCACGAGGGCACTTTTTTTTTCCTCTCGTGAAAGAACAAATACATGTCAAATCCATACCTCATATTTCTGAAAACGAAGTCAATCGTCGAAACAGTCAAAAACTCTAATCACCATAAGTCCTCGCATCAAGTGGAGCTATCGCACACCCAGCGACATGCCCAAACGCGACCGTTGGCTGACCTGTCGATACCGAACATCATGTCTACGTTGACATTAAGGTGAAAATAAGAAAATAAAAGAACATAACGTGAATAGAGCAAGTGCATGTTGTACTTCAGGGTTGAATGTGAAGCAGTTTCAACGCAATAAACCAGTTTTAAGCGAACCATTATCCGTCTGTTACTCGTTTCAAAATTGAGGCAAAGTACATTATATAGTTTGCATGTTTTCATTTAAAAAGCAGTTGAATTATTTTGGCAGCTGTAAATTAAAGGAATGAACTGGTTAATTTAAAACATTGCCTTTCCAATAAAGAGGTCTTCTGATGGCAACCGCGGAAGGGATTATTTACATATCCACTTCAACCTTTAACTGGTGCCCTGCAAGAGGTTGTGTTGGTTGATGCATCCATTGTATTATTTAATCGTTTGCAAACACTGAGCATCGTATGAAATAAAAACATGTCTATGGGCTCTCGCACTGAGGGCCAAACAGAACGACAACATCAGCTGCACGCAGAACACATTGAATTTCAGGGCTCTCGAGAGCAATCCATGTGTAATTAGATCAATACCGACATTTTACCATTTTAATATGAAAAGATTAGAGGATCCCCCCGCCCCCCACCGAAGGGATTAAATGTTCATTGGCGGACCAGCTATTATAAAAGATTTCAAGAGAATTTGCATCTCAGACTAAGAAGTCATGCTTATCTTACATAGCCCAAAAGAGCCTTATACAGTTATAAACACATCATTTAATTGAGAACATTTGACTACACATCTTTAATCAAGCAGGGTGAAATTGAATCTATCGTGCCAGGGAAGAAAGTTTTCAGAGTGCAATGTTTGAAAGTGGCTCTGTTGTCCTTGTCCACCATTCGAGTGTCTGCTCAACTGTGAACAAGCCACTGCTGTGGAGCAGGTGTGGAACCAAATGGTAGTGGCAGAGTGGTCTGGAAAGAGGAAGGACAAGAAAATTGTTTCTCATCAAATTGGTGCTTAAAGGAGGTAAGCAGCCGTGTTCAATAGGTACAGTCATTATGGACCACAAATGTACTCGCCTTGCGACAGCCAAACATGAGAAGATGGCAGTTCTAATGTACTTTGTACAAACAGGAGGAAAATGTTCACAGTGTGACCGGGAAATATTTACGGTCACACATTACTCTGGTGCAAACTAGCAACAGATAGCGATGATGGCATCTGGCTTGTTTTTGTGGTACCATTAGACCAATGACTTCCCCTTTCTGTGACATGTCAATCTATAACGTACATGGGCACAGCATGGGGGTGGGGGGGTGATATTCTCATGACCGTCCAACTGTATTCCATATGTCAGAGAAAGCTTCTATTGCCCAACCATCGGGAAAGGGGCATTCTCTCTACCCTAAGTGCTCTCTTCGGGTCATGTGACTGCCAAGTACTCTGGAACACTCGTTATGGAATATAGGAGCAGGAAATGATTATCAGGGGGTCAATTTATGCAAGAGAGAGAGAGAGAGAGAGAGAGAGAGAGAGAGAGAGAGAGAGAGAGAGAGAGGCAGAATGACAGAGTGAGAGGTCAGCTTCCGTCCATATCGCTTGGCATTAAAGATTGACATGGTGAATCTGAGGGCTCCTCCACTGCCTCAGTCCTCACCACACACGTGCACTTCCCCATTTAAATATCTGACAGACGATGAAAGTGCAGCCATTAAAACGTCCAGAGCGCTTCAGGAATGAAATGGGGGAGATAAAAAGAATTCCCCTGGGTAATCAACGGGGCTATGAATTAGCCCTGAGTTTAAGATAGGGGGGGGAGCGGGTATAGTTTAAAGGACGGCATGCATGTTTAACACATTTGTGGTTCATTTTTTCCAGTCAATCCAATCAGTCCAGTTGAGACACTGAGAACAAGATCATGTTCCGTAAGTAACAAATTACCCGAACAGCCAAACTACGTTCTGTATGCCCCACGCAAATTAATACCAACATATACAGGTATCTGAGCTCCGAAACTTTGATTTGGTCCTTTGGTCAGTTTTAAGTTTGCCAAAGCACAGTCCTATCAGGGATGCCAGCCTTCCCGATTTTGCAGAGGAACAAGGATATGAACATCAGCACAAAAATCATGACACTATGGATTCAATAGTTTTCCGAATCCAAAATAATTCAAAGTAGCATTATGCCTTCATCATAGTCTATGTTACATACGCGTTTATTAGTAAGTTTTAATTTATGTAGGTGGACTGTAGCGTGTGAGAGGGCATGTGTATGCACATTCATTCATAATTTACGGTAGCAGACAGATGTGTGCGTGCATTCTCTGGATAACCATCTTTCAACTAAATGTACCTCAAGCGAGAATACAAACACGGGGGAGATGTACAATGTGACTATGAAACTGACTGAAAGTTTGAAGTTTAACTACACTCAGTAAGAAAAAAAATTAGGCAAACAGATGGTGGATAGATATGCTTGTTGGACCCTTAAAACTTGGTAAAAGTGATTCTCAGGTTTCAATTTCTGTTCAGTGACACTTTTCCTGTCTGGCAATGTAATTGTGTCGTGAACTAAAACACTTGCTCAACCTCCCTCTTGGTCACTGAGGAGGTACAAATGCAGAAGACGGTCTTGATTCCTCTGAAGATACAGCAGACGTTGGATCTCGTCTGGACCGTTGCGGTTGACATGGCTCCTCGTTGTCGGGAAGCACGAGAGCACTTAATTTCGGATCGTTCAGAGAATGGGCCTTTGCTTGTTCTCCAACAGTACAACTTTGACTGGATCATACTTTGGCTTCTACTTTATTTTTTTAAGCTAAAAAAATGTTTAAAGTGGGTTTCCCATATAGTCGATGTTATGCCCTTTTGAAGTTCGACCATGCTGGAAACCAGAGGAAAATTTCGACTTTTAAATTCTATCCCACTTGATCTGACGGTTGTTAAAAAGGCCAAAAGACACTGGACGTGCATACAGCAAATAACACATTTGTAATTGATTCCAAGGTACAATAATTTAATGTTTGTAAAGACTTCACCTACAAATTCAGGAAAACGATAAGTTTAGGTGAGATACTGAAGACTCAATCCAAAATGAAGGCTGAAGCGAAATGACAAAACTACATAGACAACAAACAGCAGTGGGAAATCTATGTTGCTCCACCATTCATGCATTGAGAAAAATCATCCCACCATCAGATAAAACTGGCTGAGCAGCAATTTGGACCAGACGTGATATCATTCACCTGTTTAAGAATGAACACATTGTGTGTCCTGAGCAGCAGTTGCATTGGAAAAAGAATTTTTGGCCTGCTGCTGTTCCATACAGTGACATTCAAATTTGACTTACAAGGATGGTCGAGGAATGCATTATCTGCTTGACTATTACTGTCAATACAATTAAAATACAGCTCATGGAGACACGGGGAGAACTTGCAAACGCCACACAGGAAGGCTGGAGTTCGAAGCCTACACCTCTGTACTGTGAGGCCGGCGTGCTAACCAGTCGAGCACCGTGCCACCCAGCAATGAATCAGTGATATTAAAATGAAGTAGGAATAAAGGTGGACCAATGAAGCAAAGCTACAGGACTGCCTCAACTCCACAGATTGTAGAATGACTTTAAAACTGGACTGTGCACATTTTGTAAAAATAACTCACGCACACAAACGGAATGAATGATTGTATAGATTTGTGAAAACACATGATATTTACCAAATTCAACCCCACGCCAGCAATGTTTTGTTTTCTAAAGATTTTCTTCCCCCCCTGTTCAGCCAACGCTTAAGTGATATCAACTATCGGTGAAAAAAAAAAAAACTTAAGTGTAACATCGTTGGCCAGGAAATATTATTCAGACTCGAACCCATTCCAATGTTGCCGCAATTCAACAACGAAATTGGTATACACAGCTGTGCTCTGGGGGTCAAGTTCAATATGTTTACATCAGTCAGACGATGGAACTAATACTAAGGCAACAGCCTGTTTTTGACATAATCTGACCCCGCGTCAGCTCTCAACAATCCCCCCGCAGTAAAGAAACATGGCAGAGAGTTGACTTGACCTCATGTAAAAATGAGACCTTACACACATGATGCAAAGTAGCCAAATTGCTTAGCTGAAAGGTCAAATGACTTAAAGCAGTCCTTGTGCATAAAACAAACAATAATGACAATTTGACCTTGGACCCCTCAATTCTCATTATTTCCTATGGGGAAATAAAATGAAAATTTAAACAAACCAAAAGGTCGAACCGAAATATGTGTTTTACAATTGATTGCAAACTTTTCCTGACCTTGCCAGGAAATGTAAATGTTATGGGATGTACGACTGTATGTTCAACAGCGGCACAAATATCCCGGTAGTTATTTTAAATGTCATGAATTTTAAACCCAAGGCGCCAACACATTAATGTCCAATTTAAGAAGTATTTTCAGAGCCAGCCGCTAAGATGTTAAAAGGTAGAGCGCGTCTCAGGGGTGGGCCGGAGCGACGCTGGTTGAGGTGAAAGGGTGAGGAGGGGAACGAGCACAGCAACAAGGGCCTCTGTCCCGGGCCAGGCTGTGAGCTGCAGCCTTGTGCTGATAAGACTGTAATAGTCCTCCTTAGAGGACCCAGGGCTCTGCTCCCCTTATTAGTCATTTATCACACCTGGCAGCCTCACTGAACCATAATTACTCTTCCCTTATCCCCCCGCACTGTCATGTCCATGAGAGCGAGCGGACTAGAGGGGGAGGGAAAGAAATAGCTGTGAGAAACAGTGTTTGGAGAGACTGGACGGTGAGAAGGCAAGAGGACTTTGTGGGAGGTCATGTAGAAACAGAATGTGCTGGTGGAAAACAGCGATGAGTGCAAAAAGTCCAAAGTGGATGTGAATTGCATGTACTACATAAAGCCGTGTACAGAAATGACAGAATGAACAAATGATTGCCATTGTTTATATATTTTCTTTTTTTGGATTGAAAAAAAAAGGGCCGGGTGATACAAATCCCCAAAAGCAGTAATTCAATTCATTGTATGTAAAGCTGGAAAGGAATGAAAGCTCACAAAATATGTTCCTTGAAAAAAACAGAACAGTCATTGTGCTACAAATGCGAACCAGTTGTTTCCAACCACAGTGCACCCACTTAATGTTTGACAAGACAGGAATTAAGGGGTCCGAGCCAGTCCGCCGAAAAGAATTGTTTGTAAAAGTGAAATACTTCACAATGAATGCAAAATTGAATAATCGGTTGCACCCATCACGTTCAAAAATGACTTTCCAGAGCTTCACGATTCCATTCTGGTGTAGTTCGAGGATTCTCGACCTTTCAGACACAAAGTTATAGCAGACAGTGGACAAAAAAGCATCTACACTACAGTTTGTGTGTTATTTAATTTTAGCATGTCTTTAATTCAGACCACAAAGAGTGAACGCCGCAGTTTTCACATCAACATAGTTTTCATCACTAGGCGGAAGTTCCAGTTACGCGCATTCATTAAACACAGCAGGCAGGCATGTTGTTCTCCATTCATTCATTTGACATATATTAAATGTTTTTTTTTCTGCCTATTTTGAAGAACTGGACTTTCAACAGCCTCTGGAGCACATAAGAGCAAATGATCTTATGTTGACAGCACAATTTGTGCAAGGCTAGATTTGCGTTCACGTTGCAAGGTTGCCCGAGCCAGAGTGCCTATCTGGCAAGAGAGTGTGTTCATAATAGACGGGAAAATGTGCGCAGGCAGGTAAGTGCGCAGCTGTGTGACATTTTTGGACAGGAGCACATCACAGAATATGGCCTTCAACAAATTTTAACTGCATGGGAAATGTTTCAAATAACAATTTCACATTCCTCAAGGTTATAAATATGTCAAAGTAAGTTAAACATTGCCCATATAACACCTCAAAACTAGTATTCTTAATTGTGTCAAAAAGAACCGTTAAATGTTCACAGTAAAACATCATTACAACAAATAAAGCACTCGAGCTTAAGTGATGAGACCTATGGCGAACACAGCATTTTATTGTTGTCAGTTAATTCCAAACAATTTTTGTTTTTCACATCAGAGAGAATGTTTCCATCATATCATAGTTGAACCTTGCACAACCTCTCCTTCGATTTTATGCTTGGTACACAATTATATGCTTGTCAAAGTTACTTTCCAGACTAACATTGATTTCACGACTGAGTTACAAAGACATTTTTCAGCAGGTTTTATGCTGCTGCCACGTGCCCGGCTGTCACGAACTCGACATTGTAACCAGAACCAGATGTGAGCTCCATGATGCTAATCCTGTCATGTTTCTGCATACAGAACCCAGACCCAAAACTCCCCATTCTTAACTGGTGGAATGAGGTCTCACACACACACACACACACACACACACACACACACACACACACACACACACACACACACACACACACACACACACACACACACACACACACACAAACTGGAGTGTGTGTTGCATCATTGTTGAGGTGCTTTCAATTTTCACCGGGAATAAAAATTTAAAAAAAAAAAAAAAAGAAATTAGCAATTTCGTTGTAGTTACACAACTGTACTTAGCTGGAGCTCTGTACAAGTGCAGTAACATGCTGTATTGACACACAACAGTCAAGAATGAGCACGGTGCATATGTGCTTTCACAGGGCTAGAATGCGTCGGGCCAACATTTGTGTCCCCCACAGATGGGAACAACACCAGGGCTCCCCCCAGTCACATCCAGATGTGTGATGTTCCAAAGAACAGAGGGAGCGTAGAGAAAGGGAGGGATGCGCCTGCATGAATTTTGCTGCTATTAAAAACTCAACAGATGTGTGAATCCCAGAGGACAGACATCTGGGTTACACATACTTTTTCATCACCACGCTAGGTGCTCTTGGATTTTTAAGATCCGTATTGCTGCCTTCCTCCATTTTAACAAGCATTTTATGGAGCGGCTTCCTTAATAGCCACTCACTTATAAAACAAAGCTGTAATGACATGCAAATGACTCATAGAAACACTGTAAAGAGGACGTGATGGATGGACCGTCTGAACATTAAAAACACTCGCGTACACGCACCCACACCTAAACAGTGATAAACAAAAGAATGTGTAGTGTATCTTGTGCAACATTTTTTTTTTTACTCCTTTAGCAATGCCCACATATTTTTCATTGCAATGGTTGCCATTTTTTGTAAAGTACCGGTAATTTTAAAACTTGAATTTACACAGGAAAGTCATCTATGCTTTGCCTTTATATGCAGCAACGCAAATAAGGGTAAATAATGTTCGTTTGGAGTTTTACTGGTATCAGTGGTTACCTTCTTTAAAGTTCAGAAAAATGCACGATTATCACAATGGAGCATATATGCATTGCTATCACTCAAAGTGCATCAAATCTACTCTGCCTATGACGAAAAAATTAGGTTGTTGCTACGGACTCTTGTATGGTGTTATTTGGTGGATTGGATTATTGAAATTGTGTTGGTTCCAAGAAACAAATGAGACATTTTGGCAATTTTACAACGCATGACTCATGCTGGTCACCATCCTGGTAATGCACACTTTTTTCAAAGGCATTCCAGTGGGGTTGGGGCATGTTCAACATGTCACTGTCAAGTGGCCAAAGTGGGACCAATTATAGGCTGGCCCATAGTAAGATGTTTATGGTTGGATCGGACCAGGGATGTCAATTTACAGCCTGTTGGCCAGAACCAGTCACTCAGAGCGTTCAAGTCATTTGGTGTGGTTCAATTATTTTATTATTTTAATCAAATTAAATGTTGTTGCTCATTTTTTTTCCGGTTCAGCGTGCACTGACGATCATTCATCACTTCATACCGGATGTAATGCAATAAGGTGGTAGGCAAGGCAGGCAATTGCCTGGCGGGGGGGGGGGTCGAGCTGAAGCGGGTCCAGAGGACAGGTGACATCAGCCCATATCAATGTAAAAGCACTGCTTCAAAATTACAGAGACAAATGTGTGGTTTTGGTAATAGGCATGTGCCAAGTCTGCCGTTGCACAAGGCAGCACAGCTCGGGATGCGGCAAGCCCTCCCCCCCCCCACCACCACCCACTATATTGCTAGGTAACATTAAATTACGTAAGGGTATGACAATATCTGTTAAATATGTACGTCTTTGTAAATCACAAGAGCCAAACGCTGCAGTTGGCCCATGCACTCACGTCCTCCATACGAGTGGCGTTGGCTGATAGGTCCTACCCCATGACAGATGGCTGATATTGGTCCATATCAATGACACAACTCTGTACAGTCTTCATAAAAACACATTCGGCATTGGAGAGCTCTCTAATGGGGCATCCTTCTGGCAGGGCAAATTGAAATATGTCTAAGCACAACAAAAATGAAGCACATTTATCAATCAAGGTACACAAAAAGAAATGGAAAGAAATTACATACATGTTATTTTTTTGAATGACCTGGTACAGGCTAAATGTTTCATTAAGCAAAATGTTAACATCAAGTATTGATGTTTTTACTGGAAATGACTGTAATTAGTTTCTAAAAAGGTCTTTTGTGATGACTGATCTGTCAGTTGCACATGGGTAAATGAAAACACTGATTCATAATATTGTTGAAATTGCAGTCATTTCTGTCAAGAAATGAGATTTGGAACAAGGTAATATTCAATGTATGTGAGTATTTTCCAAATTGTTATAATTATTTGCACCCTAAACTATTTGGGAAATTGTCATCATTTATAGCTTATTAAGCTATAAATCTGATGATCTGGTCTACTTGAGCGCAAATTCGGGCCTTGAACAAATTAATTTGGACAGCCCTGAATTAGACATATGAGCAATAGCGACCTCATAATTGAGTTGATTATTTTAGTTGATCACTGTGTTGGTGCGAGCACAACAACAAAGTATGCGTACAATATATGGACCCTCAAGCTGCAGGGGCATCTGTGGACTGACTCAAATTAGGAGAACAAACCACAGGGAGGCTTACTCACTATCAGCAGTTCAAAGGTCAGCTGACAGGAAGGAAGATAAAGGGGAAGCAAGTACACTAGGAGTGCAGCAGAAGGCCTTCCCTCTATAGAAAAAAATGACTTTTAAATAATCAGTCAAAAGAATTTTCTCTCTCTCTCTCACACACACACACACACACACTCTGCATTTCTCCACCACCCTTTCAGTCTGTTTCCTCTTCCGTCCTGTCTTCCTAGGTTTTGTTCTATTTATGACTTCCTCTGGAATCACAACACTTGTATGGGCCATAAATCAGCTGCTGAAAAGGACAGTGGACGAGAGAGAGAGAGAGAGGTAGAGAGAGAGAGAGAGAGAGAGAGAGAGAGAGAGAGAGAGAGAGAGAGCGCGTGGAAGCTGGAGGATATGAACTACAACAAAAATGAAGTATATATTAACACTTTCATGCACCCTGTAACCTGGCAACATG
>CAAKHF010020291.1:0-11811 GCA_901007745.1 Hippocampus kuda | reverse complement strand
CTTATATACTTTTTTCGGTGTATCTCACCTAGTACATGACAGTACCCGCTTTGTCCAAAGGAAAACTTTCCATCGCGAGTGAATTTAAAGTGGAACAACAACAAGGCAAATACAGTACTTGGAGTAAAAGGGAGAGTAGAGAGACCGATTATCGGTTATTAGTGGTTTGAAAGGAAGCTGCAAGCAGTTTATTGTCACTTGCAGTCAGACTGAATACAAAAAGAAAGACAATTACACATTTTGTTTTGAAAACGACCGCATCGCTTTGAATATCCGCTAGCTTAATGCTAACACACAATGCAAAATGCCAAAGACCGGCGAACAATCCCTTCGTTCAAAACCAGGACATTCGTTCAAATTAACAGTGGGGAAATTGCAGTTAATAATGAATTATGATTCATCTCGTCGTTTAAATCTTGAATCTCTGGAACATTTCAGATCATGGGCAAAAATATTAATTATTCCAATTAATAACACAAAAGCAAATGATTAGTTGGCAATTAATCGTTGCACATCGAATGACTGATATGAAAAAGGTCCAAAACCTTTCATAACTTTGCTGCTGTGAATTGGGAATTTCTCCATTGCGAGACTAATAAAGGTTTTCTTATTCTTATTCTATAAAATAAAAACAATACTTCCTAACAATAAAGTGTGAAAAATAGCATTTTCTCTGGAACATGTAACATTTTATATGAAAGCAATGCTTCCATTTCATTTTGGCCTTTTATATTGTCACCTGGCTGGCTGACGGGAGTGGGCGGAGCTCCGCCTGACCATCTTGATCCAGAGTAGACAATGCCAAATGACTCTCAGCTGCAACCTCTTTGTGTAAGGTTGACGAGAGTGGCCGTGAAACCAACGCAAAAACATGGAAAAAAACAAAACAAAAAACCTTTCTTCCATTACGTCCATTAGAGCCCTGACATATTTTGTCCTTTGACGCACTCCTTCTCTTTGGCCTCGTACTGCGACTGCGTGTTACCATGATGAAGCCTTCTGTCTCCCTTTTTGTGCAACTCGGCAAGGCACTAAACATTTTTTTTAAATGAGGACAGTGGTCGTCGTAATATTCCTAAATGATTTCTGCAGCTTTCTCACAACTGGCCATACGGTGGGAATGCTATCATGTCCTTCAAGGACCAATCTAACACTAATGTCACCCATAGGGCTTAATTAATGCATTCTCTTTTCTGCAGGGTCAAAAAAAAAAGGTATAAATTGGGGAAGAAAAGAGACCATAGAACACATTGTAGTCACAGAAGTAGCATGAATGAGCTGATATTAACTCTTTCAATCGCCCCCCATATATGTATATTAACACATTAAAACATAAGACAACGATAATGACATTCAAACACTAAAATAAACGGCCCCAAAAAAAGGGCAATTTTCTGCCAGTTTTCCTCTCTATTGTAATGTGAAATAAATACAAAAGGGCAAAGTACTTTAAAAGATTCAAATACTCATTCTGACTATAATTAATGTTAAGTGGCCCAAAATAGTTCTTCATTATCTTCTATTTTTTTAATGAATCGGTTAATCAGTCATCAGAATTTTATTGTCCCCCCCCCCTAAAAAAAATCCATCCCCCCCAAAAAAATCCATATTGTGCTTTAGTGTGAAAAAGGAGAGTTAGTTTTATCAATAGCGAGTCAATCCGCCAGCTTGTACTGTTTATTGGTCCACGGGAGATCCGGCTTTGGGCGACATCTGCTATTTACCCTCTCGATCAAAACTATTGACATGAAGGGGTGTACACGCTGTGATTGGGCAGTCCTTGTCTTCTGCCCACCCTTCCTCCTGCAGGAATTCAAATGCGCTAGATTGAGGCCTTGAGAGGAAGCGGCTACAATGCGCGGCATATGCGCTTCCGCTGACCTATTCACTGAGTGCTTTCACCCGCCCTCCTCTCTCGTGTTCGTGTACTGCAGGCAAGGCAAGATACGGCTTTCTCGTCAAGGTTCCTCGCCACAGCAAAGCAAATGGAAATCTCTCTCAAATAAAAGCAGCTCTGAACTTTCCCTTTTTTGCTCGCTATTTAAATCGAACTATTTTGACACTTGAATGAAGGAGACTCGACGGCATCTATCACTTTTACTCCACTACATTTCTTGAATAAAATGTCTACCATAACGCTGATAAGGCTGCACACATAGATTGGAAAAAAAAAAAAACATTGAAAAAGATTTCAAATCGAGGAGGATGCGGGGGGGGAGGGGTGGTTGTGCAGCACAATTTTTCACTCGCTTGGTAACAACCAATCATGGCTCAGCTTCAGAAAACAGGTGAGCTATGATTGGTCGTTACCTGAGCAACTGTGATGTCTCTTGTTTTATGTTGAGAGGGAAGAAATTTCATCTGTACTGTATGGTACACATACAGTCCATTTGACAATAAAGTTTATCCAATCCAATCCTAATCCAATCATTTTGAGTCGACAGAAAGTGGCAAAATGGCTGCCCACTGAGTTGGATAAAAAAATGGGTGGATTTTGCTCCTTAATTCATTTTCCACAAATGCGATATCAATCGGAATGCTGTGTTTCGACTCGTGGAGGCACATAACAGACCATAATGGGAAGAGCTATGAATGCTGCTTAAATCACTGCCTAGATAGTTAATAAAGTTTTCACAATGGCTTCCTTGCGACCCCGGAGCACTTTATCAAATTTTCTGGCGAAAGTCTGATTCCAAAGTCAAACAAATGTGCGTGTTTGACCTTTTTGAGGTTCCGCCGGACTTTTCAAAGTACTTTGCGAGCGTGGATGTAAGGCTTTTAAGCTGAGCAAGGTGGGAGGGGAAGCCTGTCATTGGGATGCAAGCGTAAATCCCTGCAGCGTGAAGGTGGATGGAATGTAAAACAAGCAGCTGCCAGCTTTGCTACTCCTCACGATGTGCTCTGCTCCGGCATTGGAGAACAGGATCTCCCCGCTGCAACAGCCAGGAAGTGAGCGATGCAGCAAAACATTTTTTTGACATTGTTCCCTCACAGCACATCTTATTAAACCAACGAGGCCACCATGTTGTTGATCAATTAGCACGGTTATCTCTGGCGGGCAAAACGACACATTGCACATCAGGAAGTGTTTAAGATGCAACGACTCATTGACTTAAGTAGAGCCTACATGCGGGGGCAGCGTGTGTTAAGGGGAGGGGTTGGTGCTGCTCAATGACTTTAGTCATCGTAGCATTGGAATACATCGGAAGCGAGTGCATGAAAGATGTAGTAACCTGTATGTCTGTTGTATGCCATACACCAATTTCAATTTCACAAAGGTGGCCTGAAAACAACGGCGGATAAATTAAAAACTGCTAATTCCACTTATCCGCATTCTTATCCGCCTTACACAAGCCGTAATAAGGTCTAAACATGCTTCTGCTGCCGTAAATAAGTGGCTTTCAGAGCCAACTAAGACAATTGAGTGGGATTTGCACATAAGAACTTTGTGACTGGGGAAAAGATCTTGGCCTGTAATCTGTAATTACTGCATCACCATCTGTCTGCGGGTTCTGCATTTTTACATAATAGTCACCCACTCCACTTTTCAGTCTGATTTGACACACACATTTCTAAAATGTGAGAGATGAGGGGGGAAAAAACCATAAGTGTGTGCTTATTTCTCTTAGAGGGTGTGTTGGGACTGCACTGCACAATAAAATTTTAATTGTGATCACAATGGGGTGTTCACACAGCAACATTTGCTTCGGTGCTGCGCCGGGGCTGCCCCAGTAGAGCGTTTACACGTGCAAAGTTACACCGGTGAAGCCCCTAAAAACAGCTTAAACCGGAGCAAATTTAACCCTGCTCAGAGAGGTGGTTTAAAAATTTGCTCCGGAGCAAATGCTCATTTGCGGAGGGAGTAGCCTCGCTATGCATGAGAAGAGTTGATTACATACGGCTAGAATGCGTTGCTTTCGTGCTCTGTCTCTGTGTTGTTTGTGTAGTTTGTACCTCTGTTGTGTGTTCACAACCCCGCCCCCCCCACCCCCCCATAGAATTTATTTTGTGATTTCCTCTCTTGATTTTCTGTTTGGCGGCATCATGTTTGCTTTTCTGAGTGTCATTGAAGTCATCGTTGATTTACGTTTTCAGGGGGCGGTCATTGAACGCCTCTCGAGCAGAAGGCACGGAGACCGAGAAGGAGAAGGACGTGCCTATACAGTAGTTGCTTGAGTTGTGTATGTTTTAAAAAGAACCAGCACGACAGCTCTTTGTTTTCTATCGTTTTGCACCGCTGCAGAAACTGCCGTGTGAACGCAAGTGGGGCTGCACCGGGGCTGCACCGGTGCTAACACGCTTAGCGGCTTTGTACGTGTGAACGCTTCACAAAATTTGCTCCAGTGTAAGATATATTGCAACAAAATATATCAGTGCAGCACCGGAGCAAATCTGTGCTGTGTGAACACCGCTATAAATTTCAGCTGCCACAATGAAATTGACTATCGTCGGTGAGATTTACATTGAAAGGTACAGTGTGACGACTTCAGTGCCACCTAGCGGCGAATTAATAGAATGTAACGACGAATGTACGTGCTTCACTACAGTGCCTCAGAGTGACCAAATGTCGAAATCTTACCGCCGGTTTCTTCAGCAGAAGTGCCAAAACAATGACATCTCAAACAACTTCTACTATCACCCTACCATCAACTTCTACTATCAAGTGCCGGAATATATTCATGGCATGTGTTACACGTACATGCTGTAGTTATTGTGATTTTGAAGTTTGTTTCCTTTGGCTGTCCGTAGCAGAAAGATGGCGGCGAAACATGGCGGCCTTCAGCAGGGGATGTAATATACTGTATGTGAGTATTATTTCACCTACAATTACATTTTAAAAAAAACTTGGTGTGATATTATATATATATATATATTATTAAAACTAATAGTGGGTTTTTGAAATACAAAATCGACGAATATGTGCACGCTGTGCCTTGAAAACGCATGCTCTGCTTCAGCGACATATCTACTAAAGCACTTTCTCAACCGGTAGTTAGCCGACCACCAGGGGGCGAACACATGCTTAAGGCTTAACTCACACAGTGACGTTTTGAAACTGTTCCAAATTGTATACGTTGGGGTTGGGTAATTGCTGAGAAAGTGATCGTTGCTAATCATCAGGGTGACTCGTGAGAGATACGTGTGGAGAAAATGCGACCGAGGCGAGGAGCTCAGGTGACATGATGACAGCAGGTTGGCTCATTAAAATGTGAGCTGGCAGGCCCACTTTCACTGCGAGGAGGCCTCCTATAGCCGATAGGTGATGATTACTCACACCACATGTGAAAAGTGAGAAGGTTTTGACTGACGTTTGATAAAAACGCAGGTCAAGTAAATACCTTTCCGCTTTTGGTTGTTGCCATCTGGCATTGGGAACCAGCAGATGGAGCTGTAGTGGGAAAAGAAGCTCGCCATGTGTGGTAGTTGGTAAACACTTTCTAATGTGCACTACCACTGACAGACCTGACAGTTTTCCTTTTCTTTTTTTTCTCAGATTAGACAAATCATTGATTGTTCAGAATATGGCCCATTGAGCAGCATAAAAATGAATAAAACGGTATTCAAATATACAATACATCCTGTTTGCTCCTTTCTTTTGGGAACCTATCCTCTGTCATTTGTTGAAAAACCCACCGAGACATGCTTTTATCTTTCGTGCGATTCCTTTAACAACCTTTTAGAAGCTGAGTGCTACTTCTAGCTACTGATTAGTGCGAAGGGCTACCAGTGTGATAGGCACTTCTGAAATAACGAATTGATTAGATGAAATAACAAATTGACTAATGACCGAAACACTCTGCAACTAAAAAAAAAACTCACCTCATTCATCGTAATTTTAGTGTTAAAATGTTATGGAGGAATACTGTACACAATCTACTATGATATGATGTGTTACGTAACTGTGTCATACTGCACAGTTAGTTGTCTATAGATACGTGTCCTATTTGTTTATATTTGGCTTTGTTGCCTCTTGCCTGCCGCCACATCGTCGTTGCAAATGAGAACATATTCTCCATCGCCTCCCCTGAATAAATGAAGGTTCGATGAAATAAACGAAGATGTATTTGAAATTATGTTAAGATGGTATATGTTTTTATTTTCAAACACTATTGCTCTTGACTGTTGAACGGTGTCTCCCACTTCACCCGCCATTCACGGGAGGGCATTTCAATTCAAAAAGGATCCTCACAGAACCTCCGCAGTCCTCGGAGTGTATTTCAAACACTTGAGATAATATGGTGTGAAGTGAGATCAACTTCCGAGATGAACCCTAGTTGATGTTTTCCCCCTCATCACGTCTCCAACAACGTGTTTTAATTTCCTGGCCGGTTGAAAACTTTCACTTCAGAATTCTCCGTAAATCCGTACGCACTCTTGGGAGCAAATTAGCCACCATCGGAATGAGTTCTTCTGAATCGGACGTGGATGGAGTGCAGGATTAATGGAATGGCAGATAAACAAGCGGAATTTGGGAGCAGCGTGGATGCCCGTGCTTCACATTGCCTTCTCCCCGGAGCGTCACGGCTCGGCCTTGAGGACACGCTAAATTTCAATGGCAAAAGGGCAGATGTCCAGGTGCTGGTGCAGCTGAATTGCTTTGCTCAGCACACAAAAGACAACGTCTCAGTGGACAAAGGCTCAGGAAAGGAGAAGGGCTGGCAGGTGGGGGCTGTCAGAATAACGTTGAGAACACCTGGGATTACTGTCAACTGCTGGATGGTCTCCTTTGAGATCCCACTCCTCGTCCCTTCCCATCTATGGTGAAAAATTTAAAGGTGAAAAATCACCTTTAAACTCCAATTAGTCATTTCATGAGAAATTCATGAATAAGAATTTAAAAAAAAAACTGAAACAGGGCTCATAGGTTGTTTATCGGTTCCATCTCATTATCATCCACTAATGACTGCTTTGCATGTTATTTCCACACCAATGGAGGATGGAGGTGGCAAGAAGATTCTGATAAAGAATCGTGAAAAAAGGGACACACGCATCAGAAATGCTTTATTTGTCCACATATACAGTACTGTACACCCAAAATATTCGCAGGGGAAAAGAATGAAGAGCAAAAAACGCGAGTAATTGACCCCACCCCCATAAAATATTCATAATTGCCCATATTAATGTCCGAAATGTATTTCCACGTAGCTGAAATGGCTCCTACCCAGAAGGTAAATGACTCTTATTAACACATTTTTATACCGCTATCCTATTGAGAATGTTACAATATTCATTAAAAAAAAGGCCTGTATAGTTCATGAAGCTTTTATCAGTGTGACAGTTTGAACCAGGAACATTTCTATTTCCATCATTTTCCGTGGGAAACAACCAAACTACCCGCAGGTGGACCAGCATCACTGGAAAGATTTTGCTCAACCTTCAAGGTTCCACTTGTCACTAAGCCAATGCGATTTGCTCTTGAATCTCTTTTCGTGCAAATGTAATGTTTGAGATGCGTGGCCATGCCTCGCAGTGCATTATCTGTAAGCAAGAGCAATGTTTTTTTTTCTTTTTTCTCTAGCATGAGTAAATGTCAGACATGCAATTATTGGAGATCCTCTTCAGTAGATTACTTTTGACGCCATGCGCTCCAGGTGAGCTCTTCAGACTACCAATACATTAATTTGGTGACAATTTTGCATTGCTTCATTGTTATAGAAAGAAAACATTACCTCCCCCCAGTTGTCTTTTTTTTTTTGGGGGGGGGGGGTGAGGGGGTAGTTTTGATTAGCTTAATCTTTTTAAACGGATATATTATGTAACAAGGCCCTGAAATTCAACCCCACCCCATACTGATTTGCTTCTCATTTTTCAGGCGGCTTATAGATAGCTTCAGGATATTGCTTTTGGGGTTTATATTTTTGCTCGGCTCTCTACATTATCCTCCTCTTGCGATGCCTCTGTCACTGGTCCGAAACACAATGGCGAGTTGACACAGAGTGACACTGAGAGGATTAGACAAGCCGGGAAGCTATTCTCCTTAAATAGAAGGCTCGTTGGGCCCCGACAGCGGCTGGGAGGTTGCAACATAGTTAAATGACAGATGGGCGTTTATTGCTCTCGTGCAAATTCATGTCATCGTACTTAATCACTCGCCTGCTCGGGGCCCGCGTCTCGCTTCTCCGGCAAAGCGGCTGTTTGTCCTTTGTTAATGAGCGCATACCTGCTGTTTTTACGACCGCCATCTTTTACCGTGTTATCGTAAATACTTGACGCCTGCGAGTCATATCTGTACCATGAAGGAAGAAGAAAGGAAGTCTTAAAAGTGGGGGGTGAGGAGGCGCTGGCCCCAAACTTCTACCTGGGGGGTGAGGGGGGTCTTTCAACCCAAATCAAAATAACGGCATGCTACCAAAATGCTAACCCTGTGCAACTAAGCTTAGCTAGCAAAGCTCAGAAGGCCAGCTACATGAAAATCACACAACTGTGATTTTTATATATTTCCTAATATATGCCTTTCAGTGTGTAAGGCTGCCCTGCTTATTTAGTATACATGTACAAAAAAAAATCTCCCTAAAGTCTTTCCAGACTTGATGAAAGAGTGCAGGTTGTCTTTTTTCCACTTAGGTTCGGCTTTGCGGCACTCCTGCTAAGATGCGCGAGTCCTGTCATTAAACCAAGGCTTGAGTCAAGACATAGACATAGACATAGATAAATAAATACAATATACATATTAGAGCTGCAACTAATGGTTATTTTGATAATCAATTAGTCTCTTGCTTATCTTGATCGATTAATCAATAGTCATATTGAAAAAAAACATGCTTTAATTTTAAAAAACATGACATAATTTAAAACTGATGTAAATTCATTATTATTCAGTTCCTGGTTTGGTCTGTAACAAGTTTGAAAATCGGCAAAAATGTTGATCATTATTTTTTAGTCAAATTAAATGTTTAATTTTTTTCCGTTTTCATGGGAACGCATTCAAGCATTGGGACGATTTTAAAACAAGAAAGCTACCCAAACTATTCAACGATTACCCAAAGTAGGATCAATTAATTTGATTGTTAACAAATTGATTAATCGTCACATCTCTAATATATGGATGGATGGATAGATAACTAGACAGCCAGCTAGACAGCTAGCTAGTTAGACAGGTAGCTGGCTAGCTAACTAGCTAGATATATAGATATTCTACCAGTCTTTTGTGATTTGAAATTGACATCCTACGACTGCAGGTGCATGCCGTTATTTATTTGAGTCCTTGTGCAGCCTTATTTCCAAAATCAGATGACGACAATCAAAAAATGGATTGTGTTCATCTTTCAAGGTTACACTGTATATGGAATAGTGGTGGATTCCTTGAACAAAACGATGATGCCGACAGTACTTATGCTAGATGGAGACATTCGCCACACAATGCTGATGACGTTCAGAATGGCTGGACTTGGGCAAGTTTTTCTCACAACCCGTTCTTACAAGACATTTGGCATGAAGGAAAGCCCCCACTAACCTTGCATCCATTATTCCGACAGAATATGTCGGAGGAATTGCAACGCGCGACTCTGTGGTACTGTACATATGCTGGACGTCTTGTACATTCCGCTGCTGTCAGCTCGTCCCATGTGCTTTCTTTACGGATCGGTGCTTTAAAGAGGAATGTGTGTGATAGTGAAAAAGGACCTGATGGAGTTAGGCTGACGTTCATGCTTGCAAACCCGTCCATGACCTTGTTAGAAGGTGTATACAGTATATAGTGCACAGTTATAGTCTGAAAAGTACTTTTGTACTGTGGAACCTCTGACGTCAAAAGGCTTTAAAGTCGCAGGAATCGGGATTCAATTATTTTCGGAAAATATACAAAAGCTACACTAAAAATTGGAGGTCAGAAAGCTCACGAAACCTCAAATGAGGGAACGTCCACGAATGAACTTTTTGTGTGTTTTACTTTTTGGCTTTTGGAAGAAGGAGCAACATCAACAAGATAGAATGTGAGAGAAGTAGAATATGCCACTGCAATGTTTTTCTCCCCCACGGATGTTGTACTTTGGATTCCTTCTGAAAATACTGTGTGATAAAGTAGAGTGTAAAAAATGGCCACAATTAATTTGTCATAAAATGTTGTTGTGCCATGTACTAAAAATAACTTTTGATATGAAGAAAAAAAAGTGTGTGTGTGTGTGGGGTGGGGGTGTAATGGTGGAAAAAATGTAGCATGTGTGACTAATGGAGACTACCACCACTACGATTCATCATAAACCTAGATATGAAAATACACCAAAAATATACAGCTAAAACAGGAACAGAATTTCTCATCATAACATTGTAGATAAGAAAGATAATTTCATTTCATAAACAACAGTGTTTTCCTCCTCTTTCTGCTTATTGTCAAGGTAGGATTTGTGGACAGATCACATTAATGTCGAGCATGGTCAGCTAACTAAAGGTTGTTCTTGTTTTGGTTCCGAATCTAAAGTTTGGAATTGAGGTGCTGCTCTTTGTAGGGGGGCACAGAGCAGGCTGACCAGTGTCAAAGGCTCCAGTGTAGCGTACAAAGCCCCTACTTGTCACAGCAAGGATCCACCTGCACAAACGCCCCCTTCACTTAAAAAAAAAAAAAAAAAACAAAACAGAGGGCAGTCAGATGTCATGTGAACCAAAAATGGACTTTTTCACTTGCTTGAGCGTCATTATTAGCTAAAAGCGGCTGCCATGAAAAGTCACTCTGAGCACTGCAGTCATATATGAATCATACAAGACCTTTTTTGGTTTTTCCCTCCAATGTACACGGTATGTGTTTGTGAATGGCGGATGCGTCACAACCAGTGCTGGGCCCTCATGCATTAGCCAAGCTCCCTCGGCTGCAATGTGTTATTCTAGGTGCAAAGTCATTCAAATTCACCAGAGAACTTGTTCGATGTTCCTGCCAAAGCTGACACATCTCTGCCTGGCCGCCGACTCAAGACACGCTGCGGTATGCTTGCATTTTTTTTTTTTTTGGCAGACGAGTGAAATCTCAACCTCAAATTAATTTGTAGTGAATTAAGCGGGAAGCTTTTCCCCCCTCCTGCGTCCAGAAACTGCACTTGACACGAGGGATGAACGATTTTGGAAAAAAAAAAGAAAATCTCGAAATATTGCTATTGCGATTTAATATGCGATCATTTTTTTTCAAGGTCCTCTTCCCAAACATGTATATACCCTATATTTTTACAAACACAAAAAATAAATTAATCAGTACAAGATGATTCAATACGTGGGGTGCAAAATGAATCAAGAATTGTCCAATTTGAAAGTAGAACGCTTCGATTCGGATGGACTCACCATCATAATTTGATTGGATGTGGTACGTCTCCTTTCGAGACGATGAGATGCAATGACTCTGTTCCTGTCATTTTACAAATATTTGATTGAACTTGTCAGAATTTTATATTTGACACATTCCTCCAAAAAAGATGATTTCATATCGATCTCAATATATTTTAAAAGTGGAACGATGCAATTTAGTTTGATTCAATGCACTCGCCTCTTAATTCTAAAGCGATTTTCAGATTCAAATCGGTTTTAGTTACACCTCTAAAATAAATAAATAACTATATATATATATATATATATATATATATATATATATATATATATATATATATATATATATATATATATATATATATATATATATATATATATATATATATATATATATATATATATATATATTATAATATATATATATAGTCCCGGTTGTGGAATTGTGGACCAGCTCTACACCCTTAGCAGGGTCCTCGAGGGTACATGGGAACTCGCCCAATCAGTCTACATGTGTTTTGTGGACTTGGAGAAGGCGTTTGACCGTGTCCCTCGGGGAGTTCT